>WNWK01014347.1:0-51634 GCA_009830355.1 Cherax destructor | reverse complement strand
TTATAACAGATAAGTGAACTGTAGATATAAATCCAAATGTACACCTGTTAACCCTATTGGGGTCTAGTTCCTAGGCCTTTGTGTATCCATATGGTCTTGCGCTACCGTCCACAGGATGGATATGGGGTGCACAATAAACTAGCCACTTCGGTGGCAAAATCTAATCTTTAACGATCTAGTTGATAATTTACTCATATGAACTAATTTAATAGGGTTCACAAGTTTATGGGAAATAGGGAGCAATGAGATTTGAGTCGACGAAAGGTAAGATAGCTCAGTTTCCTTGGATAAAGATATTTTACCAGCATGGACGCACTTTCTTTTCGTATACCTGAAATGTCAACTCTCTGGTACAGTGTTCTGCCAATATAAAATATTTCACTTATGGTCAGAAACAATGTTGATGCCTTAGACAATACCATCAGTACTAGTCCCTGGAACACTGTTATCTGTTCCAGGCATTTAGGACACTGTGCCCTAGTCTTACTGAGTGATATATCTTAGTCACAGTAGACAGAGTCCCAGACATACTGAATCAAATTCCTGTGCATAATAGGTTTTACGTCATAAGCAAATTTTGCTATTTATCTCCAGCAATCTAGAATGTCCCAATCCTACTGCATTAGACATTTACATCACAATTTGTTATATGTCTTTAATATACTGGGCTATAATAGGTTCTCGTAATATCAGAGTAAAAGTCCCCACATACCTGCTATATAGTTCCCACATACCTGCTATATAGTCCCCACATACCTGCTATATAGTCCCCACATACCTGCTATATAGTCCCCACATACTTGCTATATAGTCCCCACATACCTGCTATATAGTCCCCACATACCTGCTATATAGTCCCCACATACCTGCTATAGTCCCCACATACCTGCTATATAGTCCCCACATACCTGCTATATAGTCCCCACATACCTGCTATATAGTCCCCACATACTTGCTATATAGTCCCCACATACCTGCTATATAGTCCCCACATACCTGCTATATAGTCCCTACATACCTGCTATATAGTCCCCACATACCTGCTATATAGTCCCCACATACTTGCTATATAGTCCCCACATACCTGCTATATAGTCCCCACATACGTGCTATATAGTCCCCACATACCTGCTATAGTCCCCACATACCTGCTATATAGTCCCCACATACCTGCTATATAGTCCCCACATACCTGCTATATAGTCCCCACATACTTGCTATATAGTCCCCACATACCTGCTATATAGTCCCCACATACCTGCTATATAGTCCCCACATACCTGCTATATAGTCCCCACATACCTGCTATATAGTCCCCACATACCTGCTATATAGTCCCCACATACCTGCTATATAGTCCCCACATACCTGCTATATATGCCCCACATACCTGCTATATAGTCCCCACATACCTGCTATATAGTCCCCACATACCTGCTATATAGTCCCCACATACCTGCTATATATTCCACACATACCTGCTATATAGTCCCCACATACCTGCTATATAGTCCCCACATACCTGATATATTGTCCCCACATACCTGCTATATAGTCCTCACATACCTGCTATATAGTCCCCACATACTGCTATATAGTCCCCACATACATGCTATATAGTCCCCACATACCTGCTATTTAGTCCCCACATACCTGATATATAGTCCCCACATACCTGCTATATAGTCCTCACATACCTGCTATATAGTCCCCACATACCTGCTATATAGTCCCCACATACCTGCTATATAGTCCCCACATACCTGCTATATAGTCCCCACATACCTGCTATATAGTCCCCACATACCTGATATATTGTCCCCACATACCTGCTATATAGTCCCCACATACTGCTATATAGTCCCCACATACATGCTATATAGTCCCCACATACCTGCTATTTAGTCCCCACATACCTGATATATAGTCCCCACATACCTGCTATATAGTCCTCACATACCTGCTATATAGTCCCCACATACCTGCTATATATGCCCCACATACCTGCTATATAGTCCCCACATACCTGCTATATAGTCCCCACATACCTGCTATATAGTCCCCACATACCTGCTATATAGTCCCCACATACCTGCTATATATTCCACACATACCTGCTATATAGTCCCCACATACCTGCTATATAGTCCCCACATACCTGATATATTGTCCCCACATACCTGCTATATAGTCCCCACATACTGCTATATAGTCCCCACATACCTGCTATATAGTCCCCCATACCTGCTATATAGTCCCCACATACCTGATATATAGTCCCCACATACCTGCTATATAGTCCTCACATACCTGCTATATAGTCCCCACATACTGCTGTATAGTCCTCACATACCAGCTATATAGTCCCCACATACCTGCTATGTAGTCCCTACATACCTGCTATGTAGTCCCCACATACCTAGTATACAGTCCCCACATACCTGCTATGTAGTCCACACATACCTGCTATATAGTCCCCACATACCTGCTATATAGTCCCCACATACCTGCTATGTAGTCCACACATACCTGCTATATAGTCCCCACATACCTGCTATGTAGTCCACACATATCTGCTATATAGTCCCCACATACCTGCTATATAGTTTCAGGCCTACTAGGCACCTAGTCTCAAACCTGCAGAGCTCTTTGCACAAGGCATGTTAACCCCTGACTCCCAGTCATGAAGGCCCAGCCACACGGGACTCCCAGTTCCAGGCAAACAGTCCAATGTAAACCGCGTCCTTAATTTTAGTCAAGTTGGTTCATCAGTTAGTGGCATTAGAGGCCCCTGTTCCAATAATATATAATGTAATAAATGATTCAAGGCATGTAGGACCACTAGTCCTAGTCATGGTGGACCACTAGTCACAGGAAAGGTGGACAACTAGTCACAGGCATGGTGGACCACTAGTCACAGACATGGTGGACCACTAGTCCCAGGCATGGTGGAGCACTAGTCCCAGGCATGGTGGACCACTAGCCACAGGCATGGTGGACCACTAGTCCCAGGCATGGTGGACCACTAGCCACAGACATGGTGGATCACTAGTCCCAGGCATGGTGAACCACTAGCCACAGGCATGGTGGACCACTAGTCACAGGCATGGTGGACCACTAGCCACAGGCATGGTGGACCACTAGCCACATTCATGGTGGACCACTAGCCACAGGCATGGTGGACAACTAGCCACAGGCATGGTGGACCACTAGCCACAGGCATGGTGGACCTCTAGCCACAGGCATGGTGGACTACTAGCCACAGGCATGGTGGACCACTAGCCACAGGCATGGTGGACTACTAGTCCCAGGCATACGGGTTTCTGTGTGGTTTATCTGGGGTCATCGTTTTCACAGCTATCTTCTAGATCAGGTCAATATTGATGCCTGGATCATTCAGGCTGCTTGAATAATTGATGTTAGTGTCAATTTCATTGTAGTTTCAACAATGGTGTTGAAATCAATAGCAAGGAGGGGCTAGACATGACTCTGGAGCCAATAAAATTTGTGCCAGTTATTGCATTAGTGTTACTAGCAGGTTACTGTCATTAGGAGGTTGGTGTCACCTAGACTACAGGTAGGTGTCACAAGAAGGGTAGAACCTAAAAAGAGGTTGGTGTCACTAGTATTGTGGAGCCAGAGACGAGGTTATGTTACTAGAAGAGTGAAGTCATATAAGAGGCAGGAATTATTAGCAAGGTGGAGACAAACATGACGTTTAGGTCACTACAATGGTGAAATATATGACGAGGTTGGTGTCACTAGCAGGTAATAGCCGGACATGAGAGTGGTGACTAAAACTGGTGGAGACAGAAATGATGTTTTCGTCACTAGTATGGTGACGCAAGAAAAAAACGTTGGCAAGAAATAAGAATGATGTTGGTGTCAGAAAAAAAGGCGTAGCAATGCATAATTACGAGTTGTCACTAGAAGAGTGGAGATAGACGAGATATTGGTGTTATATCCTCGTAAAAACTCTAAACTATTTTCAGTAACTTACGACCCATTTCATACAGTTGCAACATGAGTCACGTTGCTCCCCTATCCACCCTATCATATGCCTTTTCCAAATCCATAAATGTAACGAAAACCTCTTTACCCTTTTCTAAATACTTTTCACTTATATGTTTCACTGTAAACACATCCCTTGCCCTTACTAAAACCTTGTTCATCTACGATCCTGCTCTCTGTCTTACTCTTAATTCTTTCATAAATAAATCTACCATACACCTTATCAGATATACTCAACAGGCTTTGTCCCCTATAATTAATATACTCGCTTTCGCAGCATTTGTATTTATACAAAAGACCTACACAGGCTCCCTGCCATCTACTAGGTATTTTCTCCTCTCTTTCATAGAAGCACCAACTATTCCACAAGTATATCCCCACTTGCTTGTAATATTTATTTCTTGATCCAATCAATCCCATCTGCTTCACCCCTTTCATCTACTCGCAGACTCTCACACTTCAACTACACTCATATTTGACTCTTTCTCA
This sequence comes from Cherax destructor, assembly GCA_009830355.1. Taxonomy (NCBI): domain Eukaryota; kingdom Metazoa; phylum Arthropoda; class Malacostraca; order Decapoda; family Parastacidae; genus Cherax; species Cherax destructor. The sequence continues at coordinate 47,134 of WNWK01014347.1, read as the reverse complement.
CTCCTAAAAGACATGTCTCTCTCCATGGTCAGCATCTATGACCATAATGTGTCTTCCAACAGCATCCTGGAAGCCTTCATAATACATCAATTCTTATACGCCTCAAGATCATTCAGTTCATTAACTCAAGATAGGTTGTAATACACAAATTATGGACAGGGACACCAATAGTGGGCATAACAAGAAGTAGACGAATTCCAGTACCACTGAGCTTCGAGGCTTTCAAGTAGAAGATTTCAGAGACAATAATTCTGTGACGTGTCTCCATGACTGGACACCATCTGTTCTACCAACAGTACCAGAACCTTTCACAGAACTTCAATTTTCATTCCATAGAAACCCACATAGTTCATAAACCCAAGTAATCTCCCAACAGATGTCTACAAGTTAGAAAACAGAAGAATGAAAGAGGACTCGAGCCATTGTACTGACTCGACCCAGATCCTGCGCTATGAGGATTTCTGGATTTCTGTGACATTTCTCTGACAGGGGACAGAATCTGTAATTCTAATATTTCCCAACAACCTCAAGACAATTTGTAATAAACAATTGTTAATCGGTAAATAGAAGAATGAGTGGAGACTTGAACTACTGACTTGACATACAACAAGTCCAACACTGTACCGCAAATCAACAAGGATTTCAACCTATGCAACACTTGGGTATCTTTATTGTGGAAACGTTTCGCCAAACAGTGGCTTCATCAGTCCAATACAAAGTAGAAAGTTGTAAAGAGAGGAGGAGTTTGAGGTAATCAGTCCCTCGGCCTGGAGTCGATGTGTTCAGTACAGCATAGGGCAATGGAGGTTCCTTATATACTGTAAACAGGTGAGGTGAAGCAGGAGGAGGCGGAGTCATAGTGGTACCATCCACTAGTCGAAGTAGGTCTTCGTCCAAAGGAAACAGAAAAATAGATAGTACTCAAACAGACGTCCTGACAAGAAGCAGGTTCACCAGTGTTCAACAGTGCTACGTAGCATTTGATAGAAAGTAATCAGATACAAACTTCAGAGACATGTCTCTGCCAGTGGCCAGCATAGTAGAGTCAAGTCATTGAAAGTGACTGGAAAATGTTTCTCTCAGAGTGGGTGTTATGCCCAAGGTCCTTAAAGATTAAATTATATAGAATCTATGTGGAATTGTCCACTTAATATTATACTCAGGGTTTCTTTAATAAAGCTAATTAAAGATTCCACTAGTTTATAATATTATCTGGTTTATGAATTTGTAATTATTATACCCGGGTATAATGTATATATAGGGAGTAATGTGTTAGGTAGGTTTGTAACACCTGTCTAAGGTTTAACAAGGTATGCTCTTGTTGGGGTAGTTCAGACCTCTCTACCCTCTCCCTTCTTGACTGAGTTGACGTTATACAGGAGTGTTCTGTTGTGGACAGTTCTTCCTTACCTCTGACTCGGTGAAGATGGGCTCAGCTCTTCATCAATACTCTGGATTAAGCTCTCTTACGCTTTTGAGAAACTTTTGGCTAAGATTCCATTGGATTATCCGGGCAGGAATTCGCTGTGGAATTCAGAGTCGTTTTAAGATAATCACTCAGTGTTACTCAAGAGAACTGTGTTTATAGAATATATATATATATATATATATATATATATATATATATATATATATATATATATATATATATATATATATATATGTGTGTGTGTTACAAAATGACACGATATCTATTAGTAATAGACATCTCCAGTGAACACTAGAAAGGATAGCCCTTCTAGCATCCAGCCTGTTACTGGGCTTTTGCAACAAAGTCAGTATCCTGGTTCAGTTATCCAACATATTATATAGCTTAAGAGGATTGCAACTGATAGGGTACTAACCAAACAGATAATTAAAAGGTTTATTATTAAAGTGGGAAAATCTAGGGTAGCAAAGTAAATCAAATATAAAGATGTTAATTAAGATATCAATTAGGAGGTTAATTAGGAGGGTAGCTCCTACACTGCTCTCATATACAATAAGTCTGTGCTGAGGGCACATATATATAAATGACTCAGAAGTACCATCAGGTACAATGTCAGTAATTACAATAATATATACAAATAAGAATAAATGTGTGTATGAGTGTGCTCCCGGTAACTCTAAGACTCGACTCAACCAGTGTATGACAGAACAACTTCTCATAAGCTAGCTGCACTAAACTGACAATCAGAACAGCTTGATTGTCCAGTAAAATGACCAATTCGCAGAACAGCAATATAACAGGCAACAGCAACACAGCGTCAGGAACAAGGAGATAGAAAATCGACCCTAACTGGGGACCATCAGTAGATCCTCCAAAACAGTCACAAAACTCCCTTTCTACTGAAGCTAGGTTCAGCATAAACAATCCCAAACTGTGGCGGTGCACAGATGCATTATCGAATTAGGTCCAGAGCTATAGCTTGAGACCTGAGTTGTATCAGAGTGTCAATGTGACACACAACCCAGAACAACGTCGAAAATCACTGTCTAGTCTATTCTCTGTGAACAGAGTTACACAGAGTCCTGAGAAGTATGATTCGCCTCACCTACGAATGCATACTTTACCCAACAGAGTCTAATGTCGAGAAAACAAGTAGAAATAGGAGTGAGGTGTTGACTCGACGAGGGTCAGCAGGCCAGAGAGAGAAGGAAGAGGAACAACCACCCAGCTCAGGTGTGGTCAGCGACTGACTCCTCCCAGCAACTAGACGCCGGCAGTATAACAGTAGTTTGCCAACTTCAAGGCAGTTATGACACTCTCGAGCACAACAAAATATTACATCCTACCTAATATATAGAGCTAAGTCAAATAGGTCAAATAAGTCAAATAATAGTCCAATAATAGTATAAAGCACAATATTAACGATTTAGCTATTATCGAGAATATCAGCAATATAAAATTATAGAAAATGGAAATATACAATATATACATTGAGGCCCAATTCTGGGGGCGCAATACCCCCCCATCACGACAAACGGTCGCACTAGGAGAAGTAATAATTGGTACTAATGTCTTTCACATGTCACAAAGTATCAAGATCTCCGAGTCCCTCAGAAGTTAACTCTTAAATTACTTTTCTACAGTGTCATTTCACTAACTATGCCCCACGTACTAGGGTAGTATACAACTTCGTATATCAGCATAATCACGGTTATGTCCATACACTGATGTAGAGGTGACATAGCATAGAGACATCTGAGGCTCGAACAGTGGTGGTCATAGTAGTGACGACTACACAACAGCAGTCTTGTGCGATAGGAGACGACATTCCACTCTAATACAGTGGTAGTGGAATGTGAAGCAGCAAGGACTGGACTGCATGAGGAAGCTTGAGAGAATAAGGTGTGTAGAGAAGTGGGGGGTCGCTGTGGAGCAGTCTGCTCGGCAACAAACATTGCCCACCAAACACTACACTCACACTCAGCTTCTCTCCGTATCTCCTTCACAACACACCAACATACAAATCACACTACTGTAGATACATGGAAAGAAATTATAATTAGACATGATTATATAAAATTTAGATGGGCAGCATTGATTTTACGTTACTGTACTTAATTAAATTAAAATAGCAAGTAACAAAATAGTATATTGGGCACAAAATTTACGTTAATTTAAATGCTGTAATGATAATTAAGGACGCGACAGAGCGTCAGCAATTACATTACATCGACCACTAATATGTTTAATACTTATGGAGTACGGCTGGATTCGGAGAGCCCACCTCATTATCCTAGCATTTTTACTCTTCATTGTGTTAATATGGGTGAGAGGATTGTGGTCAGAAAATACATTTATCTTAAAAGGAGAAGTACCCAAATATACATCAAAATGTTCTAACGACACCACGAGAGCTAGTGCCTCTTTTTCAATAGTGGCATAGTTTTTCTGATGTCGTTTGAGTTTAGAGGAATAGTAGCAAATAGGATGCAATATGTCAGTGGATGTGGATTTTTGCATTAATACCGCGCCCACTGCATAACCACTCGCATCTATATGCAAAAAGAAGGGTAGGGTGAAGTTAGGACTCAGCAAAACAGGAGCAGAGGAAAGCAAGTGCTTCAACCTTGTAAATGAGTCTGAACAATCTTGAGTCCAGATGAACTGGACTTTGTTACTAGTGAGCTCAGAGAGAGGAGCAGCGACTTGAGCAAAGTTAGGACAGAACCTGCGATAATAACCTGCCATACCCAGGAATCTTTGCACACCCTTCCTGTCCTGTGGTACTGGAAATGCAGCAATAGCACGAACTTTAGCATCAATAGGAGCAACTTCACCTTGGCCTATACAAAACCCTAGATAGGTAATCTTGGCTTGACCAAAACTACACTTAGCCAAGTTAACAGTGAAATTGTAATGTGCCAGTTTCTCAAACAAAGCTCTGAGACATGTCAAGTGCTGTTCCATTCGTCACTGTACACCACTAAATCGTCCAGATAGGCTTCTACTCCGTCTAAGTTGTAGGTCAACTCGTTCATAATACGTTGAAATGACGAAGCAGCATTACACAAGCCGAATGGAGTGACGAGATAGTTGAACAATCCATCTTGAACTGTGAAGGCAGATATTTCTTGAGCACGTTCAGTAAGTGGGACTTGATAATATCCTCGTAAGAGATCTAAACGACTAACATACTGTGCTCCTGAAACACGATCAATCAGGTCGTCTATGCGAGGTAAAGGATAACCATCAGGCAAGGTGACAGAGTTCACTTTCCTGTAATCAGTGCACATCCTGAAACTACCATCAGGCTTGGGCACTAATATACACGTGAGGTTGATGGACTTTCACTGCGTTCAATAAGTCCATGAGATAACAAAAAGTTAACTTCTTCTCTCAATGCTCTATGTTTCGTTGGACTCATTCTGTATGGTGATTGCTTAATGGGTGATGCTCCCTGTACATCAACGTCATGTACGCCCAGAGTACAATGCTTAGGAACATCACTAAACAATTCAGGGTACTGTAAAATCATGTTCTTAACATTACTTGCTTTATCAGTATCAAGGTTACTAGCGTAGTATTCCTTGAGCTGATTAATGTGGTACACATGATTGGATTTTCTTTTCCCAGGCGAGCATACTAGGTAGTGAGCTGGTTTGCCTGTCACCTGACAGACGTGGCAACGTCGCACATGATCAGCAACAGTGTCCCTCATTCTCGGCCAAGTGAAATGTTTTGCCAGTTTACCAAGTGTCTTCCTGACACCCAAATATCCTCCTATGGGACTATTGTGAGCAAAATCAAGATGTGGAGGATGGGTTCCAACGATAACGTGGACTGTATGTTACTTAACTTATTGATGAATCCAAGATGTCGCAGCCTTCCCCAACACCTTCTCAGGGGATCCATATATTGCCACACTCTCCACAGGGCTGTATGGAAAAAATATCACACTTGGTTTATTATAATATATTGCCCCAAAGGAGCGTATGTCCATATTTCAGTCTTAGATGGACTGAAAGGCGTTTTACTCACTGTTTTGGACTTAAAAGTCCACGCATAACCGCCGTCCCTAGGTAAAAATTTGAATGTTCTTGAATACAAGAACTGCACAGTCCCCTGTTTTGACCAGAACATCAAATTCTTACCTTGCTCGTGTAACTTTGAGCGATGGTGTTGGCTCCACCATATACGGCGGAAATGCTGTCTTGATTGTAGAATGCCGCTGAAGAATCACCGTCTTGTTTCGATGGAGTTCACTTGCGATTGTCTCTACGTTTCTCCTTTTTGCAGTCTGAAGCTGCACACACTTCTGAATATACTGCAATGTTGATGTTATTCACTAAACGCGCTGGAACAGAGTTCTTATCTTATTTCCCGACGTTAGTGGAGATTAAATGATATAACGGACGCGAACGAGTAATGTCTATGTTGATTTACGTCGCCTCGCGCCGCATGACCCCTAGAGTCGTATGACCCGTTCTTGCGGTGGCCAAATTCAATCTGACCGCTCATGCTGCCTTTTGCAGTCTCGTGCAGCCATGTGGTGCCACGAGGTGCCTCGTGGTGCTATGGTCAGCACAATTCGTGACACACTGTTGACAGTACATGTGGCTTGAATTAAATTGTTTATGCAGCCAGACTCGCCTCCTCTGGCCCTTTCCTAAGGGTGGCAAGGGTGAGGGCCCTTACCAAGGGTAGTAAGGGTGCATACCCCCCTCCTTTGGAGAATTTTCTCCACACAAGAGCTTGCTCACGGAATGTAACTGGTAAAACAACAAGATGCTTGACTGTGGTGGAATCACTGTCAGCTGTCAACTGACTTGTACTTTTCTCCATTAGTACACCTGTACTATAATAATAACAATTATCGAGATCCTTTGCTTCACTCTCAGTAACTGCTATATCTCTCAGTCTCTCCAAAGACTGATCAACAAACTGATCCTTTATTAACTCGTCATGAGTTAGAATCTTCACATCAGTTGTGTCTTGACTAGGCTGATGAGGTAGAGGGGGTGTCAGTGCTAGTGATCCTGGCCGCAGAGAATCACTGAACAACATGTTCAACCCCAAGTCATTATCATCAACTAACTCAGCAGGAGACAAGGATGGTTGTTGTTGTATTTTTGACATAGCACGAGTAATTGCACTGAGAGGGAATAAAATAGGCTTCTCTCTACAAGCTTCAATATCATAATTATCCTCAGTGGTATTATCAATCACAAGTGGCTCCTTACAAATACCAGCCTGAAGGATATCGTTCCCTATCAACAAGTCCACTGACCTGATAGGAAATTCACCACTGGAAATACCAACTGACATATAACCAGAATAATAGCTTGTTTCAAGGTACACTTTGTGAAGAGGTACTTTAGTAACAGCACCTCCATAGTCTTCTAACAATACATCTATCTGGGTATAGGTATCGTTAGTTAAAGGCAATACATCATCTCTTAACAACGTAAGATAACTACCAGTGTCTCGGAAATTATCTCAGTGAGCTTAGATTCGTCAAGTCCTACTTTGCCTCTCGATAAGTAAGGACTCATAGCTGACTGAATCTTCTCATCAGATACTCGGTCTGATGTTAGTCATCTATTCTGAGGAACATTCTCGAAAACTGAGGAGTCAGAAGTATGACTAGGATGGTGCCCTTGTTGTACCGAAGATGATATGACTTGAGTGGGGGCACCAGCCGCACGATCTTGTCTCATATCTCTTTCTAACTTTAAGCAATATTCTCGAGTATGACCTTTCCTAAGACAGTAGTTACATTTGACATTTTTCTTCTCAGTATTAGGAGATCCCTAATATTAGGAGGTCCCAGGTTCAGATCCCGGACAGGCCCCCATTTGTTACAAAATGACACGATATCTATTAATAATAGACATCTCCAGTGAACACTATAAAGGATAGCCCTTCTAGCATCCAGCCTGTTACTGGGCTTTTGCAACAAAGTCAGTATCCTGGTTCAGTTATCCAACATATTATATAGCTTAAGAGGATTGCAACTGATAGGGTACTAACCAAACAGATAATTAAAAGGTTTATTATTAAAGTGGGAAAATCTAGGGTAGCAAAGTAAATCAAATATAAAGATATTAATTAAGATATCAATTAGGAGGTTAATTAGGAGGGTAGCTCCTACACTGCTCTCATATACAATAAGTCTGTGCTGAGGGCACATATATATAAATGACTCAGAAGTACCATCAGGTACAATGTCAGTAATTACAATAATATATACAAATAAGAATAAATGTGTGTATGAGTGTGCTCCCAGTAACTCTAAGACTTGACTCAACCAGTGTACGACAGAACAACTTCTCATAAGCTAGCTGCACTAAACTGACAATCAGAACAGCTTGATTGTCCAGTTAAATGACCAATTCGCAGAACAGCAATATAACAGGCAACAGCAACTCAGCGTCAGGAACAAGGAGATAGAAAATCGACCCTAACTGGGGACCATCAGTAGATCCTCCAAAACAGTCACAAAACTCCCTTTCTACTGAAGCTAGGTTCAGCATAAACAATCCCAAACTGTGGCGGTGCACAGATGCCTTATCGAATTAGGTCCAGAGCTATAGCTTGAGACCTGAGTTGTATCAGAGTGTCAATGTGACACACAACCCAGAACAACGTCGAAAATCACTGTCTAGTCTATTCTCTGTGAACAGAGTTACACAGAGTCCTGAGAAGTATGATTCGCCTCACCTACGAATGCATACTCTACCCAACAGAGTCTAATGTCGAGAAAACAAGTAGAAATAGGAGTGAGGTGTTGACTCGACGAGGGTCAGGAGGCCAGAGAGAGAGAGAGGGAAGAGGAACAACCACCCAGCTCAGGTGTGGTCAGCGACTGACTCCTCCCAGCAACTAGACGCCAGCAGTATAACAGTAGTTTGCCAACTTCAAGGCAGTTATGACACTCTCGAGCACAATAAAATAAAACATCCTACCTAATAAATAGAGCTAAGTCAAATAGGTCAAATAAGTCAAATAATAGTCCAATAATAGTATAAAGCACAATAATAACAATTTAGCTATTATCGAGAATATCAGCAATATAAAATTATAGAAAATGGAAATATACAATATATACATTGAGGCCCAATTCTGGGGGCGCAATAATATGTCGTGCCGATTATGTAAAACTTCCGATTTTGGCTTAAATAGCAATGCTCACCTTGCCATATAAGACAAGTGAAAATTTGTGTATGTAATAATTTCGCCAAAATCCTTCTGAACATAACGAAAAAAATATATTTCATTGTCTTTGTTTATTATTAAATTAATGTTAACGTATCTAAAATATATTTAGTTGGGTTAGGCTAAATTAATTTGCGCTTGTTGTGATAAGGTTAGGTAGGTTTTCAAAGTTTCTTTTTTTACAAAATTATAAATTTTTACATTAACATAAATGGAATAAATATATCTTTAAACGTATAAGAGAAAATTTTAGAAAGGACTTAATTTTAGATGAGTTCTTGCTAATTGACCAGTTTTACCTAATCGGCACGATATATATATATATATATATATATATATATATATATATATATATATTTATACTTTAAGGTGTTGATGTGGGTGTCAATGGACACTGATTATAGTGTTATAAGTGCTCTTATATATTGGAGAAGTGTTCAATTAACCGCTTTGGAATATACCTTAGTTTTGTTATGGACAAGGTCAGATTATATGCTGACTAAGTGATATTTAATAGATAAAACCAGTAAAGGCGTGTTGAATTCTCATTTGTGCCTACTCTTATGAAATTCTAAGTTTTTCACAAAGTGAAAATTGTTATGAAGGTAACCAGCCCCTAGACTAAGGTTTGAATCGTAACAAATGGGGGCCTGTCCGGGAGTTTGAACTTCTTCACAATGGAACGTGACATACCACAGTTCGTGAAGGACTTAACTCCGGATACGTTGGAGACTTTACCACTACAACAATGCTGGCGAGTTGCTAAATATTTGGGAGTTTCTTACAATAATCATTATACGGCTGGTACTGTACGTTCTATGATTCAAAATATATTCTTTCCTCCACCTTCGGACACTGCCCAGATATTGGACTCTCGTGTAGAGACACCTCCAGTGGAGTCTTGGTCTCTAGGAGTAGAAGACTTAGCGACTTCATTTGAAAGACTCACTCTGGGAGCAGAGGCTATGCATTCTGACAACTTGCCGCTTGAGTCAGGTAATGAGAGCCCTTTAGCAAGCCCTGGTCGTGTGCGGGCGACAGGAATTGGAACTTGTCCCAAGCTTCATCAACAGGGACTCCATTCTCCCACTCCTCCTGTACCTTTGTCTCCTCTCTCTCTCGACCACTTTCAACGTATGGAACATCTCAAAGTTGCAGACAACACAACTGGAAGCCCAGCATCAGCTGTATAAAGAAGAGTTCGAGAGGGAAAACATCAGATTCGAGAGACAAAAAGAAGAGGAAAGGAGTAAATCGTCCGCCTTTCCAGCCTTATTGTTCGACCTGCACAAGTCTGCCTTATTAGTGCCTAGATTCTGTGAGAAGGACTTAGACACTTACTTCGACACATTTGAGAATCAGGCAAGAGGTATGCAATGGCCACGAGAACATTGGGCTACCTTACTTCACACCACCCTTACTGGTAAGGCACAATCCTGTACAGCAGCTCTTCCTTACGACAAGTATGCCGATTACGAAGCAGTGAAGAATATAATTTTAAAGGAATATGACTTGCTTTGCTTAAGTTATCAGCGTACATTCCGCTCTCTACGACGGCTACCTGGTCAGACCTGGGTAGAATTCGCCTGACAAAAGAAAGTGGCTCTAGAACGATGGTTGAGGTCTACGGGTTGAGATTCCATGGAGTGCCTGATACAGTTAATCCTGCAAGAAGAATTTCACAACACACTGACTGGGGACGTACGTACCTTGTAATTGAACATCAGACTGCAGATGTGTTGGCCTCTGCTTCCTTAGCAGATCATTTTGAGATAACGTCTCAATTGACGAAGGAAAAAGCGTTTCGAGAGAGAACTAGAGTATATTCTTCTAAGGGTCAGTCGTATCCTCCTAGGAAAACGGATCAACAGACATCACCTCCTCGCTCAGAGAAAGTCTACACTCGTGCTGCCACAGGTAAAGGAAGACCATCATATTATGAAGTAGATACTCCTAGAAGAGGGCCTACTTGCTCTTATTGCCAGAAGCCCGGCCATTTGAGACGCTCTTGTTTCCAGTTGAACCGTGATCGTAGGTGTTCAGGTTCGGAAACCTTACCAGCACTAATGACATCTTCTAAGCTGAAGGAACAGGAGAGTCCACGGAAAGAACAAGCTTTAGCTGACCAATCCTCTAAGTGCCTAATTCCCTCGGAGAGGTTCTCTGATAAAGTAACGGAGGCCATGCTTCCTTACTTTTCCAAGGGTAAGGCTGGAATTACAGAGGACCAACTGGTAGACATAGTATTCTATCGAAATACGGGTAGCTACCTGACTATTGAGAAAATGAGTGCTTCCTCTAAATGATAACACCTATACTAACCTTGATGTTCTGCTAGAAGGTTATGGTTTCGCCATCACGAGAGTCCCCCTTCATAAGGTGTATGTGAATTTGTATTCATATCAGGGTGAAGCTGTTGTGGGCATTTATGAGACTGATTTTCCAATAAAGTTGGTTGATCTACTTGTGGGTAATGATCTAGGAAAGGAGGAATAAGCCGAGAACCTTACGTTATAGAGAATTTCTCAGGAGAGGCTTACGCCGTTGAAGGATGTAAGGAAGGTCCTCGTCTATTCCCTCTCCAGCAATAACAAGGGCTATGGCTAAAAATCCGGAATCACTTCATACTACCGATGTGTCCACAGATTGGGGTCTGGATGCTCTGTTTAGTACCAATGATCAACCTGAAGTCGAAGATAAGTTCCCAGAGTCCCAGGTGGTAGACTTTACCCCTCTACAAAGTGGTGACTTTAATCGACACACCCTAGTGCAGGAACAGTTAGAAGACCCATCTTTAAAACAGGCAAGAGAGCAAGTGCTTACAGAGACGGAAGCTGAGGGGATGGAAGAATGTTTCTATTATGCTGACGGTATTCTGATGAAGAAATCTCCAGCTGCTATATCTGCAGATAACCAATGCCCTAAGGTCAAACAGATAGTAGTTTTGCCTGTTAGGTTTCGAGAGTTGGTGTTGGAGGTGGCCCATTCTAGCCCCATGGGAGGGCACTTGGGTGTGCGAAAAACTTTAGGAAAAGTGGCCCGGTATTTTTTCTGGCCGAAGGTGAAAAGTACTGTGACAGAGTACTTGTGAAACTGTTCTATTTGCCAGACCATTGGGAAACCCGCATAAAACCTCCACCTGTACCACTTGCACCCATTGCCGTAGAAGGTGAACCCTTCTCTCGACTCATAATAGACTGTGTGGGACCTCTTCCAAAACCAGGCTCGGCAACCAATATCTCCTTACTATTATGGATACGACAACCCGGTATCCGGAGGCCGTGCCCTATGCAAGATAAGTGCTAAGGCTATTGTAAAAGTCTTATTTCGGTTCTTCGCACAGTTTAGATTACCTAAGGAGATCCAATCCGACCAAGGAACGAATTTTACATCAAAGATTTTTCGTGAGGCTTTGTCCAGGGATGGAGTTAAACCCATAGTTTCAACAGCTTATAGACCACAAACCCAGGGGGCCCTGGAGAGGTTTCACCAAACGCTCAAGATCATGATGAGGACCTATTGCGAGCAGTTCTCAAAGGACTGGGACGAAGGCATTCCATTCCTCCTCCTTGCCCTACGAGAGAGTGAACAGGAATGCCTGGGATATAGCCCCTTTGAGCTCATTTATGGTCATGCAGTCAGAGGGCTGTTAGCAATGTTAAAGGACGTGTGGTCGGGAAGAACGGAACCTACTTTATGTCTGTCTCCCTCAGCAATGCAGCAACACTTGTCATTTACTCTGCAGTTGGCTGCCGATAACCTGAGACGAGCTCAAAAACAAATGAAACAACGTTATGACAAGTCCGCTGTTGAGCGTTCTTTGAACGTGGGAGACAAGGTATTAGCCCTAAAGCCGGTACCAGGACATACCTTGCAACCCAAGTACGAGGGTCCTATGGAAGTGTTGAAGAAATTAAATAAAGTAAAATATGTGGTGAGAACGCCGGGAAGGAAGAAGTCTACTCATACTTACCATATAAATCAGCTGAAGAAACACCATGAAGGAGTCATCCCTATAGCTGCCGTGCTGCCTCAAGAAGACGACCCCCAATAAGGAAGACTGTTCCCGCGGAGTAGAGATAAGATTGAAGAACTCGGTAATATTGGGAAACCTAGATAATTTTTTCAGTAATTTAGACAAGGGAAGAGCAAGTGAAATCAGAGACTTGATCTACACATATAGAAGTCTCTTTGGAGATATCCCCCGACAATGTTCTATGGGGATGCACGATGTGGACGTGCAAGGAGCTGCCCCGATCAAACAAGCACCTTATCGGTGCAGATACATTTCCTATTGGAACATGGTTTGATTGAACCTAGTAAGAGCCCTTGGGCTTCTCCGTGTGTCCTGGTACCTAAGTCGGACGGTTCGTATAGAATGTGTACCGACTATCGTAGAGTAAATTCCATAACGGTGCCCGATGGATTTTCCCTTCCAAGGGTTGACGACCTGATTGACAAAATCTCCAGTGGCAAATACGTCAGTCGTTTGAACCTCCTGCGTGGTTATTATCAGGTGCCTTTATCGCCACGAGCTCAAGAAATTTCTTCTTTTACAGTACCTGGGGGCATGTTTAACTACCTAGTGATGCCCTTCGGACTCTGCAACGTGGCTTCTACCTTCCAGAGGCTTATGAACAGGCTGACATTCGACTTGGAAGGCGTCGAAGCCTACCTTGATGATCTCGTAGTATTTAGTGATGACTGGCACCAACACAAGATACGATTGGAGGCCCTTCTGGAAACTCTAGACAAACACCATTTTACCGTCAATCTGACTAAATGTGAGTTTGGACAAGCCCGAATAAAATACTTGGGATTTAATATAGGACAAGGGACTGTTGCCCCAGTCAACGCTAAGATTCTGGCTATTATGGATTTTTCCGTTCCGACAGACAAGAAGGGCGTGCAAAGGTTCCTAGGGATGCTTTTACTACCGCCGGTTTTGCCCTAATTTTTCCCAAGTGGCGGCGCCCCTTTTTGAACTTACGAGTTCTAAAGTTCCCTTTGTATGGACAACTGCAAGTGAGCTAGCCTTTACTCGTCTGAAGCGTCTACTTGGTTCCTCTCCAGTCCTAAAGAGCCCTGTGTTCGAAGCTCCCTTTACTTTACAAGTCGATGCCAGTGATTACACTGTGGGCGCTGTTCTTTTAAACCTTCCTCCTCTTCCGACCTTTTACACCCAGTCTGTTATTTTTCTGCAAAATTGAAATCCCATCAATTAACGTATGGTACCGTTGAAAAAGAGGCCCTAGCTTTGGTCTTAGCCTTGGAATATTTTGAAGTCTATCTTGGGACCACTCTTGGGACCACTCTTGGGACCACTCCTCATAAAATTAGAGTAAGAACTGATCATAAACACTATGAAGGCCAAAAAAAGCTAGAATTCAAAGATGGTCCCTTAGGATACAACCATTTGCTATAAGTATTCAACATATTAAAGGGGCTGATAATGTTATTGCAGATGCACTGTCCTGTCCCTAAAAGAAACATCATTGAATTTAATTTCATATTTTTTTTTTTCCTTCTGTTCAAAGACGTTTGAAAGGGAGTTTATTCGCCCTTTATATATTTTCTTTTAAGGCATCGCTTTAATGTTTTGTATTTGTCTATTTACAGCTATTCGATTCTTGTAACCACTGAGGAGACCTGCTATGCTCTCCTAAAGCCTCCTTCTGTTATTCAGAACTTATTTCTGCAGTGGCCATGTCTCCTGTTACCTTGATCTGGCTATCCCTGCTGTCAAGGATCACCTGAGGTCTCTTTCTGGAAACACCCCTTCTACCTGAAGCTCTGGTGTCCGTTCCTGAAGAGGCATTTTGTCATCAAAATCATTGTTCAAAAGAAAGCCTTGTGGTTTATATCATTCTTTTGGTGAAGTCTTCTTATACAGCGACGTTCAGTCCTAGGAGGGGGGTGGGGTGTTATGCCCAAGGTCTTAAAGATTAAATTATATAGAATCTATGTGGAATTGTCCACTTAATATTACACTCAGGGTTTCTTTAATAAAGCTAATTAAAGATTCCACTAGTTTATAATATTATCTGGTTTATGAATTTGTAATTATTATACCCGGGTATAATGTATATATAGGGAGTAATGTGTTAGGTAGGTTTGTAACACCTGTCTAAGGCTTAACAAGGTATGCTCTTGTTGGGGTAGTTTAGAACTCTCTACCCTCTCCTTCTTGACTGAGTTGAGGTTATACCGAGTGTTCTGTTGTGGACAGTTCTTCCTTACCTCTGACTCGGTGAAGATGGGCTCAGCTCTTCATCAATACTCTGGATTAAGCTCTCTTACGCTTTTGAGGAACTTTTGGCTAAGATTCCATTGGATTATCCGGGCAGGAATTCGCTGTGAAATTCAGTGTAGTATTAAGATAATCACTCAGTGTTACTCAAGAGAACTGTGTTTATAGATTATATATATATATATATATATATATATATATATATATATATATATATATATATATATATATATATTTTTTATTAACACATCGGCCGATTCCCACCAAGGCAAGGTGGCCCGAAAAGAAAAACTTTAATCATCATTCACTCCATCAATGTCTTGCTAGAGGGGTGCTTTACACTACAGTTATAAAACTGCAACATTAACACCCCTCCTTCAGAGTGCAGAAACTGTACTTCCCATCTCCAGGACTCAAGTCCGGCCTGCCGGTTTCCCTGAATCCCTTCATAAATGTTACTTTGCTCACACTCTAACAGCACGTCAAGTATTAAAAACCATTTGTCTCCATTCACTCCTATCAAATACGCTCACACATGCTTGCTGGAAGTCCAAGCCCTCGAACACAAAACTTCCTTTACCCCTCCCTCCAACCTTTTCTAGGCCGACCCCTTCCCCGCCTTCCTCCATTACAGATTTATACACTCTCGAAGTTATTCTGTTTCGTTCCATTCTCTCTACATGCCCGAACCACCTCAACTACCCCTCCTCAGCTCTCTGGATAATAGTTTTGGTAATCCCGCACCTCCTCCTAATTTCCAAACTCCGAATTCTCTGCATTATATTCACACCACACATTGACCTCAGACATGACATCTCCACTGCCTCCAGCCTTCTCCTCGTTGCAACATTCGTCACCCATGCTTCACACCCATATAAGAGTGTTGGTATAACTATACTCTCATACATTCCCTTCTTTACTTCCATGGACAAAGTTCTTTGTCTCCACAGACTCCGAAGTGCTCCACTCACTCTTTTTCCCTCATCAATTCTATGATTCACCTCATCCTTCATAGACCCATCTGCTGACATGTCCACTCCCAAATATCTGAATACATTCACCTCCTCCATACTCTCTCCCTCCAATCTGATATCCAATCTTTCATCACCTAATCTTTTTGTTATACTCATCACCTTACTCTTTCCTATATTCACTTTCAATTTTCTTTTTTTATATACCCTACCAAATTCATCCACCAACCTCTGCAACTTCTCTTCAGAATCTCCCAAAAGCACAGTGTCATCAGCAAAAAGCAACTGTGACAACTCCCACTTTGTATTTAATTCTTTATCTTTTAACCCCACACCTCTTGCCAAGACCCTCGCATTCACTTCTCTTACAACCCCATCTATAAATATATTGAACAACATGGTTACATCACACATCCTTGTCTAAGGCCCACTTTTCCTGGGAAATAGTCCCCTTCCCTCCTACACACTCTAACTTGAGCTTCACAGTTCGTGAAGGACTTAACTCCGGATACGTTGGAGACTTTACCACTACAACAATGCTGGCGAGTTGCTAAATATTTGGGAGTTTCTTACAATAATCATTATACGGCTGGTACTGTACGTTCTATGATTCAAAATATATTCTTTCCTCCACCTTCGGACACTGCCCAGATATTGGACTCTCGTGTAGAGACACCTCCAGTGGAGTCTTGGTCTCTAGGAGTAGAAGACTTAGCGACTTCATTTGAAAGACTCACTCTGGGAGCAGAGGCTATGCATTCTGACAACTTGCCGCTTGAGTCAGGTAATGAGAGCCCTTTAGCAAGCCCTGGTCGTGTGCGGGCGACAGGAATTGGAACTTGTCCCAAGCTTCATCAACAGGGACTCCATTCTCCCACTCCTCCTGTACCTTTGTCTCTCTCTCTCTCGACCACTTTCAACGTATGGAACATCTCAAAGTTGCAGACAACACAACTGGAAGCCCAGCATCAGCTGTATAAAGAAGAGTTCGAGAGGGAAAACATCAGATTCGAGAGACAAAAAGAAGAGGAAAGGAGTAAATCGTCCGCCTTTCCAGCCTTATTGTTCGACCTGCACAAGTCTGCCTTATTAGTGCCTAGATTCTGTGAGAAGGACTTAGACACTTACTTCGACACATTTGAGAATCAGGCAAGAGGTATGCAATGGCCACGAGAACATTGGGCTACCTTACTTCACACCACCCTTACTGGTAAGGCACAATCCTGTACAGCAGCTCTTCCTTACGACAAGTATGCCGATTACGAAGCAGTGAAGAATATAATTTTAAAGGAATATGACTTGCTTTGCTTAAGTTATCAGCGTACATTCCGCTCTCTACGACGGCTACCTGGTCAGACCTGGGTAGAATTCGCCTGACAAAAGAAAGTGGCTCTAGAACGATGGTTGAGGTCTACGGGTTGAGATTCCATGGAGTGCCTGATACAGTTAATCCTGCAAGAAGAATTTCACAACACACTGACTGGGGACGTACGTACCTTTGTAATTGAACATCAGACTGCAGATGTGTTGGCCTCTGCTTCCTTAGCAGATCATTTTGAGATAACGTCTCAATTGACGAAGGAAAAAGCGTTTCGAGAGAGAACTAGAGTATATTCTTCTAAGGGTCAGTCGTATCCTCCTAGGAAAACGGATCAACAGACATCACCTCCTCGCTCAGAGAAAGTCTACACTCGTGCTGCCACAGGTAAAGGAAGACCATCATATTATGAAGTAGATACTCCTAGAAGAGGGCCTACTTGCTCTTATTGCCAGAAGCCCGGCCATTTGAGACGCTCTTGTTTCCAGTTGAACCGTGATCGTAGGTGTTCAGGTTCGGAAACCTTACCAGCACTAATGACATCTTCTAAGCTGAAGGAACAGGAGAGTCCACGGAAAGAACAAGCTTTAGCTGACCAATCCTCTAAGTGCCTAATTCCCTCGGAGAGGTTCTCTGATAAAGTAACGGAGGCCATGCTTCCTTACTTTTCCAAGGGTAAGGCTGGAATTACAGAGGACCAACTGGTAGACATAGTATTCTATCGAAATACGGGTAGCTACCTGACTATTGAGAAAATGAGTGCTTCCTCTAAATGATAACACCTATACTAACCTTGATGTTCTGCTAGAAGGTTATGGTTTCGCCATCACGAGAGTCCCCCTTCATAAGGTGTATGTGAATTTGTATTCATATCAGGGTGAAGCTGTTGTGGGCATTTATGAGACTGATTTTCCAATAAAGTTGGTTGATCTACTTGTGGGTAATGATCTAGGAAAGGAGGAATAAGCCGAGAACCTTACGTTATAGAGAATTTCTCAGGAGAGGCTTACGCCGTTGAAGGATGTAAGGAAGGTCCTCGTCTATTCCCTCTCTCAGCAATAACAAGGGCTATGGCTAAAAATCCGGAATCACTTCATACTACCGATGTGTCCACAGATTGGGGTCTGGATGCTCTGTTTAGTACCAATGATCAACCTGAAGTCGAAGATAAGTTCCCAGAGTCCCAGGTGGTAGACTTTACCCCTCTACAAAGTGGTGACTTTAATCGACACACCCTAGTGCAGGAACAGTTAGAAGACCCATCTTTAAAACAGGCAAGAGAGCAAGTGCTTACAGAGACGGAAGCTGAGGGGATGGAAGAATGTTTCTATTATGCTGACGGTATTCTGATGAAGAAATCTCCAGCTGCTATATCTGCAGATAACCAATGCCCTAAGGTCAAACAGATAGTAGTTTTGCCTGTTAGGTTTCGAGAGTTGGTGTTGGAGGTGGCCCATTCTAGCCCCATGGGAGGGCACTTGGGTGTGCGAAAAACTTTAGGAAAAGTGGCCCGGTATTTTTTCTGGCCGAAGGTGAAAAGTACTGTGACAGAGTACTTGTGAAACTGTTCTATTTGCCAGACCATTGGGAAACCCGCATAAAAACCTCCACCTGTACCACTTGCACCCATTGCCGTAGAAGGTGAACCCTTCTCTCGACTCATAATAGACTGTGTGGGACCTCTTCCAAAAACCAGGCTCGGCAACCAATATCTCCTTACTATTATGGATACGACAACCCGGTATCCGGAGGCCGTGCCCCTATGCAAGATAAGTGCTAAGGCTATTGTAAAAGTCTTATTTCGGTTCTTCGCACAGTTTAGATTACCTAAGGAGATCCAATCCGACCAAGGAACGAATTTTACATCAAAGATTTTTCGTGAGGCTTTGTCCAGGGATGGAGTTAAACCCATAGTTTCAACAGCTTATAGACCACAAACCCAGGGGGCCCTGGAGAGGTTTCACCAAACGCTCAAGATCATGATGAGGACCTATTGCGAGCAGTTCTCAAAGGACTGGGACGAAGGCATTCCATTCCTCCTCCTTGCCCTACGAGAGAGTGAACAGGAATGCCTGGGATATAGCCCCTTTGAGCTCATTTATGGTCATGCAGTCAGAGGGCTGTTAGCAATGTTAAAGGACGTGTGGTCGGGAAGAACGGAACCTACTTTATGTCTGTCTCCCTCAGCAATGCAGCAACACTTGTCATTTACTCTGCAGTTGGCTGCCGATAACCTGAGACGAGCTCAAAAACAAATGAAACAACGTTATGACAAGTCCGCTGTTGAGCGTTCTTTGAACGTGGGAGACAAGGTATTAGCCCTAAAGCCGGTACCAGGACATACCTTGCAACCCAAGTACGAGGGTCCTATGGAAGTGTTGAAGAAATTAAATAAAGTAAAATATGTGGTGAGAACGCCGGGAAGGAAGAAGTCTACTCATACTTACCATATAAATCAGCTGAAGAAACACCATGAAGGAGTCATCCCTATAGCTGCCGTGCTGCCTCAAGAAGACGACCCCCAATAAGGAAGACTGTTCCCGCGGAGTAGAGATAAGATTGAAGAACTCGGTAATATTGGGAAACCTAGATAATTTTTTCAGTAATTTAGACAAGGGAAGAGCAAGTGAAATCAGAGACTTGATCTACACATATAGAAGTCTCTTTGGAGATATCCCCCGACAATGTTCTATGGGGATGCACGATGTGGACGTGCAAGGAGCTGCCCCGATCAAACAAGCACCTTATCGGTGCAGATACATTTCCTATTGGAACATGGTTTGATTGAACCTAGTAAGAGCCCTTGGGCTTCTCCGTGTGTCCTGGTACCTAAGTCGGACGGTTCGTATAGAATGTGTACCGACTATCGTAGAGTAAATTCCATAACGGTGCCCGATGGATTTTCCCTTCCAAGGGTTGACGACCTGATTGACAAAATCTCCAGTGGCAAATACGTCAGTCGTTTGAACCTCCTGCGTGGTTATTATCAGGTGCCTTTATCGCCACGAGCTCAAGAAATTTCTTCTTTTACAGTACCTGGGGGCATGTTTAACTACCTAGTGATGCCCTTCGGACTCTGCAACGTGGCTTCTACCTTCCAGAGGCTTATGAACAGGCTGACATTCGACTTGGAAGGCGTCGAAGCCTACCTTGATGATCTCGTAGTATTTAGTGATGACTGGCACCAACACAAGATACGATTGGAGGCCCTTCTGGAAACTCTAGACAAACACCATTTTACCGTCAATCTGACTAAATGTGAGTTTGGACAAGCCCGAATAAAATACTTGGGATTTAATATAGGACAAGGGACTGTTGCCCCAGTCAACGCTAAGATTCTGGCTATTATGGATTTTTCCGTTCCGACAGACAAGAAGGGCGTGCAAAGGTTCCTAGGGATGCTTTTTACTACCGCCGGTTTTGCCCTAATTTTTCCCAAGTGGCGGCGCCCCTTTTTGAACTTACGAGTTCTAAAGTTCCCTTTGTATGGACAACTGCAAGTGAGCTAGCCTTTACTCGTCTGAAGCGTCTACTTGGTTCCTCTCCAGTCCTAAAGAGCCCTGTGTTCGAAGCTCCCTTTACTTTACAAGTCGATGCCAGTGATTACACTGTGGGCGCTGTTCTTTTAAACCTTCCTCCTCTTCCGACCTTTTACACCCAGTCTGTTATTTTTCTGCAAAATTGAAATCCCATCAATTAACGTATGGTACCGTTGAAAAAGAGGCCCTAGCTTTGGTCTTAGCCTTGGAATATTTTGAAGTCTATCTTGGGACCACTCTTGGGACCACTCTTGGGACCACTCCTCATAAAATTAGAGTAAGAACTGATCATAAACACTATGAAGGCCAAAAAAAGCTAGAATTCAAAGATGGTCCCTTAGGATACAACCATTTGCTATAAGTATTCAACATATTAAAGGGGCTGATAATGTTATTGCAGATGCACTGTCCTGTCCCTAAAAGAAACATCATTGAATTTAATTTCATATTTTTTTTTTTCCTTCTGTTCAAAGACGTTTGAAAGGGAGTTTATTCGCCCTTTATATATTTTCTTTTAAGGCATCGCTTTAATGTTTTGTATTTGTCTATTTACAGCTATTCGATTCTTGTAACCACTGAGGAGACCTGCTATGCTCTCCTAAAGCCTCCTTCTGTTATTCAGAACTTATTTCTGCAGTGGCCATGTCTCCTGTTACCTTGATCTGGCTATCCCTGCTGTCAAGGATCACCTGAGGTCTCTTTCTGGAAACACCCCTTCTACCTGAAGCTCTGGTGTCCGTTCCTGAAGAGGCATTTTGTCATCAAAATCATTGTTCAAAAGAAAGCCTTGTGGTTTATATCATTCTTTTGGTGAAGTCTTCTTATACAGCGACGTTCAGTCCTAGGAGGGGGGTGGGGTGTTATGCCCAAGGTCTTAAAGATTAAATTATATAGAATCTATGTGGAATTGTCCACTTAATATTACACTCAGGGTTTCTTTAATAAAGCTAATTAAAGATTCCACTAGTTTATAATATTATCTGGTTTATGAATTTGTAATTATTATACCCGGGTATAATGTATATATAGGGAGTAATGTGTTAGGTAGGTTTGGAACACCTGTCTAAGGCTTAACAAGGTATGCTCTTGTTGGGGTAGTTTAGAACTCTCTACCCTCTCCCTTCTTGACTGAGTTGAGGTTATACCGGAGTGTTCTGTTGTGGACAGTTCTTCCTTACCTCTGACTCGGTGAAGATGGGCTCAGCTCTTCATCAATACTCTGGATTAAGCTCTCTTACGCTTTTGAGGAACTTTTGGCTAAGATTCCATTGGATTATCCGGGCAGGAATTCGCTGTGAAATTCAGTGTAGTATTAAGATAATCACTCAGTGTTACTCAAGAGAACTGTGTTTATAGAATTATATATATATATATATATATATATATATATATATATATATATATATATATATATATATATATATATTTTTTTTTTTTATTAACACATCGGCCGATTCCCACCAAGGCAAGGTGGCCCGAAAAAGAAAAACTTTAATCATCATTCACTCCATCAATGTCTTGCTAGAGGGGTGCTTTACACTACAGTTATAAAACTGCAACATTAACACCCCTCCTTCAGAGTGCAGAAACTGTACTTCCCATCTCCAGGACTCAAGTCCGGCCTGCCGGTTTCCCTGAATCCCTTCATAAATGTTACTTTGCTCACACTCTAACAGCACGTCAAGTATTAAAAACCATTTGTCTCCATTCACTCCTATCAAATACGCTCACACATGCTTGCTGGAAGTCCAAGCCCCTCGAACACAAAACTTCCTTTACCCCCTCCCTCCAACCTTTTCTAGGCCGACCCCTTCCCCGCCTTCCCTCCATTACAGATTTATACACTCTCGAAGTTATTCTGTTTCGTTCCATTCTCTCTACATGCCCGAACCACCTCAACTACCCCTCCTCAGCTCTCTGGATAATAGTTTTGGTAATCCCGCACCTCCTCCTAATTTCCAAACTCCGAATTCTCTGCATTATATTCACACCACACATTGACCTCAGACATGACATCTCCACTGCCTCCAGCCTTCTCCTCGTTGCAACATTCGTCACCCATGCTTCACACCCATATAAGAGTGTTGGTATAACTATACTCTCATACATTCCCTTCTTTACTTCCATGGACAAAGTTCTTTGTCTCCACAGACTCCGAAGTGCTCCACTCACTCTTTTTCCCTCATCAATTCTATGATTCACCTCATCCTTCATAGACCCATCTGCTGACATGTCCACTCCCAAATATCTGAATACATTCACCTCCTCCATACTCTCTCCCTCCAATCTGATATCCAATCTTTCATCACCTAATCTTTTTGTTATACTCATCACCTTACTCTTTCCTATATTCACTTTCAATTTTCTTTTTTTATATACCCTACCAAATTCATCCACCAACCTCTGCAACTTCTCTTCAGAATCTCCCAAAAGCACAGTGTCATCAGCAAAAAGCAACTGTGACAACTCCCACTTTGTATTTAATTCTTTATCTTTTAACCCCACACCTCTTGCCAAGACCCTCGCATTCACTTCTCTTACAACCCCATCTATAAATATATTGAACAACATGGTTACATCACACATCCTTGTCTAAGGCCCACTTTTCCTGGGAAATAGTCCCCTTCCCTCCTACACACTCTAACTTGAGCTTCACTTTCCTCATAAAAACTGTTCACTGCTTTCAGTAACCTACCTCCTATTCCATACACCTGCAACATCTGCCACATTGTCCCCCTATCCACCCTATCATATGCCTTTTCCAAATCCATAAATGCAACAAAAACCTCTTTACCCTTATCCAAATACTGTTCACCTATATGTTTCACTGTAAACACTTGGTCTACACCCCCCCTACCTTTCCTAAAGCCCCCTTGTTCATCTGCTATCCTGCTTTCTGTCTTACTCTTAATTTTTCAATAATAACTCTACCATACACTTTACCAGGTACACTCAACAGACTTATTCCCCTATAATTGTTGCACTCTCTTTTGTCCCCTTTGCCTTTATACAAAGGAACAATACACGCTCTCTGCCAATCCCTAGGTACCTTACCCTCTTCCATACATTTATTAAATAATGGCACTAACCACTCCAAAACTATATCCCCACCTGCTTTTAACATTTCTATCTTTATCCTATCAATCCCAGCTGCCTTACCCCCTTTCATTCTACCCACTGCCTCACGAACTTCCCCCACACTCACAACTGGCTCCTCCACACTCCTACAAGATGTTATTCCTCCTTGCCCTATACACGAAATCACAGCTTCCCTGTCTTCATCAACATTTAACAGCTCATCAAAATATTCCTTCCATCTTCCCGATGCCTCTAACTCTCCATTTAATAACTCTCCTCTCCTATTTTTAACTGTCAAATCCATTTGTTCCCTAGGCTTCCTCAACTTATTAATCTCACTCCAAAACTTTTTCTTATTTTCAATAAAATTTGTTGATAACATCTCACCCACTCTCTCATTTGCTCTCTTTTTACATTGCTTCACCACTCTCTTAACCTCTCTTTTTCTCTCCATATACTCTTCCCTCCTTGCATCACTTCTACTTTGTAAAAACCTCTCATATGCTAACTTTTTCTCCCTTACTACTCTCTTTACATCATCATTCCACAAATCGCTCTTCTTCCCTCCCGCACCCACTCGCCTGTAACCACAAACTTCTGCTGAACACTCTAACACTATATTTTTAAATCTACCCCATACATCTTCGACCCCATTGCCTACACTCTCACTAGCCCATCTATCCTCCAATAGTTGTTTATATCTTATATATATATATATATATATATGTCGTGCCGATTAGGTAAAACTTGCGATTTTGGCTTAAATAGCAACGCTCACCTTGCCATATAAGACAAGTGAAAATTTGTGTATGCAATAATTTCACCAAAATCATTCAGAACATAATGAAAAAAATATATTTCATTGTGTTTGTTTATTATTAAATTAATGTTAACGTATCTAAAATATATTTAGTTGGGTTAGGCTAAATTAAATTGCGCTTGTTGTAATAAGGTTAGGTAGGTTTTCAAAGTTTATCTTGGTACAAAATTATAAATTCTTACATTAACATAAATGAAAAAAAAATATCTTTAAACGTATAAGAGAAAATTTTAGAAAGGACATAATTTTAGATGAGTTCTTGCTAATTGACCAGTTTTACCTAATCGGCACGATATATATATATATATATATATATATATATATATATATATATATATATATATATATATATATATATATATATATATATATATATATATATACTTTAAGGTGTTGATGTGGGTGTCAATTGACACTGATTATAGTGTTATAAGTGCTCTTATATATTGGGGAAGTGTTCAATTAAGCGCTTTGAAATATACCTTAGTTTTGTGATGGACAAGGTCAGACTATATGCTGACTAAGTGATATTTAATAGATACTTTCTAATATCTAAGAAGAGTTTAAACTTTTAAATAAAACCATTAAAGGCGTGTTGATTTCTCATTTGTGCCTACTCTTATGAAATTCTAAGTTTTTTCACAAAGTGAAAATTGTTATGAAGGTAACCAGCCCCTAGACTGAGGTTCGAATAGTAACAAGTGGGGACTAGAATGTTTTCTCAGAACATGGAAGAGAGTTGTACATAAATGGTAAACAATACTGCTAACCAGTGGCTTTATCAATACAATACATAGACATAATGTGAAGAATTATAATCAAAAGATGAGGTAATCAGTCCCTCAGTCTTGGAGCTGGTGAAGAGCACCGTAGTCTTAAAGGAACTTTAAGCTTGGCACTTATATACTGGCCCATTAACCAATGTCCAAATCAATAAATTGTAACAGTCGATTATTTCAATTTTTCAACACTGTGAGAGGCTTTCTATGACTTTCTTTGACTATAATGTATTTTCCTCTCGATTAACCAGTTGTGAAGCTCGATGACATCCCACCAGCTCAACTCTCCGACTACCTTCCTTGCTTTACATGATAACCTCGATAACATCCCACCAGGTCAACTCTCCGACTACTTTCCTCGCTTTACACAATCACCTCGATGACATCCCACCAACTCAACTCTCTGACTACCTTCCTCGCTTTACACAATCACCTCGATGACATCCCACAAGCTCAACTCTCCGACTACCTTCCTCGCTTTACATGATAACCTCGATGACATCCCACCAGCTCAACTCTCCGACTACCTTCCTCGCTTTACATGATAACCTCGATGACATCCCACCAGCTCAACTCTCCGACTACCTTCCTCGCTTTACACAATCACCTCGATGACATCCCACCAGCTCAACTCTCTGACTACCTTCCTCGCTTTACATGATCACCTCGATGACATCCCACCAGCTCAACTCTCCGACTACCTTCCTCGCTTTACACAATCACCTCGATGACATCCTACCAGCTCAACTCTCTGACTACCTTCCTCGCTTTACATGATCACCTCTAGTGTTCTAAATAACAATATACACATATAATATAATGTGCTAAAAATTCTCAGTAAAGACAAAAACAGCTCGATAGAGTGATTCAGGTTTGAACTTATGGAAAAGTGTTCTTAGGACCGCCAGCTCAATGGTTTGAAGTTCGATTCTTCTGGTTATATATCATAATTCGCCAGATTCACGAACTATTATTTTTTTTATACACACATAAGCCGTTTCCCACAAAGGCAGGGTGGCCTGACAAAGAAAAACTTTCATCATCATTCACTCCATCACCGTCTTGCCAGAGGCGTGCTTACACTACAGCTACAAAACAGCAACATTAACACCCCTCCTTCAGAGTGCCGGCACTGTACTTCCCATCTCCAGGAATAAAGTCCGGAATAAAGTCCCCATAACCCTTCATAAATGTTACCTTGCCTACACTCCAACATCACGTCAAGTCCTAAAAACCATTGTCTCCATTCGCTCCTATCTAACACGCTCACACACGCTTGTTGGAAGTCCAAGCCCTTCCCACACAAAACCTCCTTTACACCCTCCCTCCAACATACTGCGCCTTCCCTCCACTACAGATTTATACACTCTCAAATTCATTCTATTTGTTCCAACCTTTCTACATGTCCAAACCACCTCAACAACCCCTCCTCAGCTCTCTGGATAATAGTTTCGGTAATCCCACATGTCCTCCTAATCTTCAAACTACGAATTCTCTGTAGAGACAATTTCTCCAGGAGGGGGGTATCGACCCCCTTTCAGCCTTTTCAAGCCCCTTTCAGCCCTCTCAGAGAGGGCAGTGAAGTCTTGCTAGTCTCTTGGTCGGTTTAATTTGTAACACGTGTCCGTACGTGGGGCGCCAGTAAGTCACATCATGGCTGACCGCTGTTGTAAATTGGATGGGGTTAATGAGAGATAATTGATTTCTTACTGTAGTAGGAATATTAAGAAAATCCTACACCCATTCTAATATCATGTTAAAGATACATACACAGACATAGCAAGAAATCAAGCATTCTGCATTGCTTCCTGTAGGTTTGGCAAGCAAGGAAAACATGCTGTATTAACATTTCCTTTATGTGAGGGAAGCCGGGCTAGCGAGGGACGGAAGGGGGCAGTTGATTGCCTTCTCCCTTCAGAGGGACCATAACGCAGGTTTAAGAATAAAAAACTCTGTTCCGCACGTTTATGTGTACAAGGACAATCCAAAGTAGCGGTATATTACAGAGAAGTGTGCGCAACTTCTTGTAGTGACTAATTACTGCAACAGACAAATATTGAAGAGAACAATTGAAAGTGTAACACCACCAGACAAGGATGTGTGATATTCCTCAGTGATCTTCAAGCAAGTCAACATTTTTCGGGTGTGAATTAAGGGTCCGATACAAATACCCAGGTAAGTCTGCTCAGACATTTAGATGTTCTAGTAACTGTGCAGTTAGGAACTGATGTATGTTCTAGGTAGATTTATCATTCACCCGGTGAATGGTGGGCTTTTTAGCCCAACCCAGTAAGTTGTTCAGTATTTATGTACTGAATATATGGGTATATGCTCCTCTAGGGCAATATACAATTATTTACACTTACTTATTTCTGATAGCCCGAAGGATTGGAGTGGACGACTCCTCTAAAACGACTTCGGGGACGGCTACGAAGTCGTGGATTCGTCAATAACCTAAGTTGCTTAATTACAATTTATATTTATTCTTAGGTACTCTAGTTCCTTACATTCTCTGCATTATATTCACGCCACACATTGCCCTCAGACATGACATCTCCACTGCCTCCAGCCTTCTCCTTGTTGCAATATTCACAACCCATGTCTCACACCCATACAAGAGTGTTGGTATAACTATACTCTCATACATTCCCCTCTTTGCTTTCATGGATAAAGTTCTCTGTCTCCACAAGCTCCTCACTGCACCACTCACCTTTTAAATATTTTATAAAGCTATTAAAACAGTTATGTATTTTCATTTTACACGAAAAGGTTTCAACACGAAGAATAAACTGCAAGCGAAATGTGGGTGGTATCCTGGGTTGAGTGGGCTGCAGTCCTGCTTGGTCTCCTGCCCTATGGTGGGCGTGGTGGTGGAAGGTGGGCGGCAGTCCTGCTTGGTCTCCTGCCCTATGGTGGGCGTGGCGGTGGGTGGGCGGCTTCCAAAACTCTCCTGGCAGCCACCATGGCTCTAACCTCATTAATAATGAATGTAATACACTTCGTTTACTTCATATGTAAGTATTGCACAGTGAATTATTATTATTATTATTTATATTACTGTTATAATAACTATTATTAACGTTGTTGTTATAATCATTAGAAAGATATATTAACCCATGTCTAGGTAAACTTATCTACTAGTAAATAATAATTATCATATAACGCCTATTAAAACAATAGTACATATTATTATTATTATTATTATTATTATTATTATCAAAATAAGCGCTAAACCACAGGGGTCATACAGCTCAATAGTACATAGAGTCGATTAAAACTTCTGAAGGAGGAACAGAAAACGGGGACTTACCTAGCAGACTGCAATATATACTCAGTTAAATAATTAATTAGGTTTTCAAGGTAATGTGAACATCACACGTCCGACGGTAATATCGGACAAAGTGAGATTGTGACGTTGCTTAGGAAGACTGGCCGAGTGTAATATAAGTTGTCGTAGCAAATACTTAGCTCGTGGCTGTGCTAAGAGCCACGAGCACAAAACAATGTCCTTGATTCACTCCTTGAGTGTTAAGTTGGTTGTCTCCTCGCACCTGCTGCCTTTAATTTCTTCAAAATTACTAATTTTCAGTTCTTCATTGAATGTAAATTCTATGGAAAATAAGATTGCATGTATTAATATTTAATAATAATTTCTAATTAAACAGCAAATGATAATGTTTTTTTTCTCAAGGAAAGACTGAGTTGAGTTACATAATGTTCACTAATTCTTCTGTTTTGTAAGTCTGTACCAATAATGTGAAAACTGTAATCTGAATGTTAGTTAATATTAGAAGTGTAATGAACATAAGTAAATGCTGGTAGTGTAATTAACACATGTTAGTGTTAACAGTGATTTCACTGCCAACATTGATACATGTTAATTACACTTATTACTGTTAGTAGTGTAATGAACATCTATCACTCTTGATTCAATGTTAGAAGTGTAATGAACATCTGTGAGTGAAAAAACGAGAAAACCTTTTATAGATATAAGTAAAAAAACATAGGGGGAGTTGTTTATTTCATCCTCTGAAGAGGGACTCACTTAGAGTTGGAAATATATCACTTCTCTTCATAACTTGTTTTATTTATGTTAAAATATTAAATTAATATATATTTTCTTGTTTACAGGCAATCAGAAGCTAGCAATATCAAAGGAACGTTTACCCAAGATTTTATTTTTTACCGATATCTCATCTCTTTTCCTCTCAAACACTGTCCCCTTCGCATTTGAATTAATATTTTGGGCGGAAGGTCGCCGCCTGACGATGTTGCTACACTCACTGAAAGACCTCGAGTTATTACAAGGATTCCAGATTGTGATCCGTTCATATCTCTTCAAGGTTGCCTTGATTCTTTTTTTTCCTTTTATTGAATTTCTCCTTGGGATAAGCTTTAATAGATCTGTCTTTATTGATCAGTCACTACCCCTCTATCTGAAAGTTGTCTTAGCCTATTATATACTTCTAACGCCACTCACGCTGTGTTTTCCCTTAATAATGTATGTGACTGGTTGTCATCTGCTTCGAAATGCCTTCCTTTGCACCAACAATACATTGGACACTCTACTGTTATCCGGTACAGTCAGTGAAGATCACTGCTCGTCTCTGGTAAACTCTCTACGTAAGACCCGGCTTCGTTATCTTCACCTTCAGGTTATCCAGCAGCAGCTCAGTGAATGCTTGTCGCTTCCTCTGATGCTACTCAGCATAGAGAGGTTGGGAATGGCTCTTCTAGAACTTATTTACATAATAGGTTTCAAAAGTTTGATAACAAATGATGTTAGTTACTTTTTACTGCCTGTTAAGTGTTTGGCTATCGTGATTATCTTCTACGTTCAAGGCTACGCAGCTGACGTTCTCCGGGCTGAGGTAAGATATTAACATCATAATATAAAACTCACCACATTGTCACCTTTCAGAATTTGCCTAATAAAAACTTTTTATTCATAGGGAAGCACTATACCTGTGTTAGCTATATAGGGTTTAGAAAATGGGAGTTAATGAGTTGTGATCCAAGGAAAGGCAGCTTGGCTACAATTCCTTGCATCAAAAGCTCTTCAACATTTAAGAACATTTTCTGTGGATGCCAAGGTGAAATATCTAAATAATTGTTAAATTTATTTGTGTTTTGAAGTTTCATTATCAGGTAATCAGTGGTAAAGTTTTGTTGCTAATGAGATGAGGCAGATGTGTGTGAACTGCCTTCTAGTGTGCTGCAAAAATTAGCTGTTGACACACACATAAGTACATAAGAACGAAGGAACACTGCGGCAGGCCTACTGACCCATGCGAGGCAAGTCCATCACTCCCCAGCTTAGACCTGACTACCTAGAGTTAACCCTCTCCAGGTAAACTCCAGGTAGTCAGATCACTTCCACTTAAGGAAGGAGCACGGAATAAGATCTAGTAGCACAAGCTAGTCAGGTCCAACTCACACCCACTCATGTATTTATCTAACCTATTTTTAAAACTAAACAACGTCCCAGCCCCAATGACGGTACTCGGGAGTTTGTTCCACTCATCCACAACTCTATTACCAAACCAGTGCTTTCCTATATCCTTCCTGAATCTGAACTTTTCCAACTTGAAACCATTGCTGCGAGTCCTGTCTTGGCTTGATATTTTCAGCACGCTATTTATATCCCCTTTATTTATTCCTGTTTTCCATTTATACACCTCAATCATATCTCTCCTAATTCTACGCCTTTCTAGAGAGTGCAGATTCAGGGCCCTCAGTCTATCCTCATAGGGAAGATTTCTGATACATAGGATCAACTTTGTCATCCTCCTCTGTACGTTTTCCAGTGCATTTATATCCATTCTGTAATACAGTGACCAGTACTGTGCAGTATAATCTAAATGAGGACTAACCAAAGTTACATAGAGTTGAACAACCTGAGGACTTCGATGTGCCAGGAATAAAATGGACGAGTTGAGATTAGTTGCTAGTGCAGGTAACATTGATGTATTTGCCATAACTGAGACGTGGTTAATATGAAAAACGGGGATATGCCTGCTGAATGTCACATTCAGGGTTTTCAATTCTTCCAAGTAGATAGAAGTATCGGCAAGGGGGGTGGGGTGGCACTGTATGTCCGAGATCGCTTGAACTGTTGCATAAAAATGGGTATAAAGTCTAAAATAATACATACAGAGTCTGGATAGAATTTTCAGAGGGGCATGAAAAAATTATTTTAGGAGTGATATACCGTCCCTAAAACGTAGATAGGGAGCAAGGGAGACTACTATGGGAGGAAATTGTTAAGGCCATAAGGCACGATAATGTAGTAATTCTAGGGGACTTTAACTTTAGTCAAATTGATTGGAATTTCTTAACTGGGAACTTAGAATCTAACGACTTTTTAGAAGTAGTTCAGGATTGTTTTTTGAAGCAGTGTGTGACAGAACCTACAAGGGGAAATAACCTGCTTGACTTGGTTTTGGCAAACAAGGAAACCCTTGTTAATAATTTAGAAATTACAGAGGAACTCGGCACAATTATCTTTAGCACTGAATGGAAGAATTACAGTAGGGATAACTCAGTATCGGTCCCCGATTTTTGCTTAGCAGATTACAATGGGCTTAGAGAACACTTATCATCTGTGGACTGGGGTAACGAAGAGAGCTGTCAATATGACAGCCTTCTTAACATTATACAGGCTGCCAAAAGAACATTTATCCCATATAAAGAAATTAGATCGAATAGAAATGATCTTAAATAGATGAATAATAGGCTCAAATATATTTTAGGGCAGAAGAAAGGAATTTATAGCCATATCAAAAGAGGTGAGGGTCATCTTATAAATCAGTATACTGTTATTAAGAGGGACATTAAAAAGGGGATAAGAAAAGCTAAACAGGACTACGAAATTAAAGTTGCTAGGGATTCAAAAACTAACCCAAAAAGTTTTTTCCAGGTTTACAGAACAAAAGTTAGAGATAAGATAGGTCCCCTGAAAAATAACTCTGGGCATCTTACTGACAAGGAGAATGATATGTGCTCCATTTTTAATAATTTTCTCTCGATTTTCACTCAGGGAGACACTAACAATGTCCCAATGGTTGCGTTGTTTGGTGGGGCTGATGAAGATAATTTATGTAATATCACAGTCACTAGCGAAATAGTTATCAAACAGATAGACCGTTTGAAGCAAAATAAATCCCCGGGCCCTGATGAACTTTTTTCAAGGGTTCTTAAAGAGTGCAAAATGAAACTTTGTGAACCATTGACTAATATTTTTAATATATCTCTTCAAACAGGTGTAGTGTCTGATATGTGGAATATTGCCAAAGTAATTCCTATTTTTAAAGCAGGGGACAAGTTGTTACGGTCAAATACCGCCCAATAAGCCTAACCTCAATTGTAGGTAAATTACTAGAATCAATTATAGCTGATATCATTAGAAGCCATCTTGATAAGCATAATTTGATTAATGATACTCAGCATGGATTCACGAGGAGCCGTTCCTGCCTATCTAATTTATTAACCTTCTTCAGTAAAACTTTTGAGGCTGTTGATCACGATAAAGAATTCGATATTGTTCATTTAGATTTTAGTAAGGCTTTTGATAGAGTACCGCACCAGAGACTGTTAAAGAAAGTGGCAGCTCATGGCATTGGGGGAAAAGTGCTGTCATGGATCAAGTCATGGCTCACCAATAGGAAACAGAGTGCATAAATGGGGTTAAATCCGAGTGGGGATCTGTAACAAGCGGCGTTACACAGGAATCAGTCTTTGGTCCATTGTTGTTTATAATATATATAAATGACCTTGATGAGGGAATTACTAGTGATATGAGCAATTCGCCGATGACACGAAGATAGGTAGGGTAATTGATTCAATAGGTAGATGTCAGGGAACTTCAGGAGGATTTAGACAAACTCAATTTCTGGTCAGAAAAGTGGCAGATGCAACTATTATTATTATTATTATTATCAAAAGAAGCACTAAACAACATTGGTTATACAGCACAGCGGGGCAAGGTAGGATGCAGGGATAATGGGTAGTAAGAGGGAGAGGGATGATTAGGAGGGTATGGAGTACAGCAGGGTAGTGGAGAGTGCAGGGATAGAGGGTAGTAAGAGATTGAGGTAGAATGGACTGAGGGGAGTGCTAGAGGCATAGTCTTCAGAGTTTGTGTAGTAAGTCAGTTATTGTCAAAAAGTCAATGAGAGAGTTAGGATTAAAGGAAGGCCTATCAGCGAGAAGGGAAGGTAAAGAAAGGGCCGCAGAGTGAAGACAACGGAGGTAAATTCTACGTGCTCGTTGATAGTGGGGGCAGTCCAACAGAATATGGCGAAAAGATACTGGAACCTGACAATGCTCACAGAGAGGGGCAGGG
Source organism: Cherax destructor (assembly GCA_009830355.1). Taxonomy (NCBI): domain Eukaryota; kingdom Metazoa; phylum Arthropoda; class Malacostraca; order Decapoda; family Parastacidae; genus Cherax; species Cherax destructor. The sequence continues at coordinate 13,391 of WNWK01014347.1, read as the reverse complement.
AGCCTCTCCATGAGATACCCATGAGTAAGACGAGTGTGGCCGATGTGAAGACGGGAGAGTGTAGTCTCCCAACCTCGACACTGGTGACAAGAAGAAGGCCAGAAACCTATACTCGGTTTAATAGAATCAAGTTTGTTATTTAGCAGGTCAGACCAGCATTGTTGCCAACGGGTGTGAAGGTGGGTAGCAATGACTGCAAAATACTCCATGAATGGAACACTTCTATATGAAACTGGAAGACAATGTACTGCTGACCGCGCAGCAGTGTCTGCCTGTTCATTGCCCTGTACTTCAACATGACCAGGGACCCAGCTAAAAACAATATCTTTGTGTTTGCTAGAGATACGGTGTAACCAAAGTTGGATACGAAGAACTATGGGGTGAGGTGTATCAAATTTTCGGATAGCCTGTAAAGCCCTGAGAGAGTCTGAAACGACCACAAATGGTGACATAGGCATTGATGCAATATGGATAAGTGCCACAAGAATGGCATACAATTCAGCCGTAAATATGCTAGCCGAGGATAATAGATGCCCTCGCACGACGCTGTCCGGGTTGTGTGTGTACTGTCCGGAAACACTGCTGCAAATCCGACCCCGTCTGATGACTTTGAACCATCGGTGTACACTGCGATGGTATGGGAATGAGAACGGAAGTGGTCTAGAAAAAGAGAGCAAGAAGCTGCCATAGGTAGTTGGGATTTCACGCAAGGCAGAGGAAAAGAACAGACACGGACAGCAGGAACTTCAAAAGGGGGTAGGGGAAAGGGAGATGCCACATGAACATAGAAAGGTGGTAGCTGAAGGGAAGACAAGAGCGAATGTAGACAAAGAGAAAAGAGACGAAGTAAACAGGGTCGACGAACAAATAAAGACCGTCTACTAATATCTGTGACAATCCTATACATGGAAGCTTTGCGGAGGTCATGAGAGTGAACATCATAGCGAAGGCAATGTTTATCACGACGATCGGACAAGGATGGGATGTTCGCTTCTACATAGAGGCTCTCAACCAGGGAAGAACGAAATGCACCAAGGCATAAATGCAATCCCTGGTGATGGATGGGATTAAGGCTGGAAAGAGTAGCAGGGGAGTCCGCCAAATATATCTGGTCACCATAATCGAGTTTCGATAAAATTAGGGCTGAATGCAGGCGGAGGAGAGTTCTACGATCAGCCTCCCATGAAAGATGTGCTAGGGTTTTAAGGAGGTTAAGCCGGCTATGACAAGTCGCCTTCAGAGAGGTAATGTGAGGTTTCCAGGACAATCGAAGGTCGAACAGGAGGCCGAGAAACCTGACTGTATCACGTTCTGGGATACGTGAGCCGTATAGGTACAATGGATGATCAGAGACCACTGAATGTCTGGTAAACGTAATTTGATGAGTTTTGCCACTAGAAAATTTAAACCCGTGAGAGGTGGCCCAATCGAAAACCCGGTTGATGGCATGCTGTAGGGAAACTGCAATGAGGTGACAGTCAGCACCTGCACAAGCTATAGCAAAGTCATCCACATAAAGCGATGACCAAATATTGGATGGGAGAACAGATGCCAGATTATTTATAGCAAGGCGAAAGAGTGTTGCGCTCAGAACACATCACTGGGGGACACCTTCAGCTCTGATGAACTCTGGTGAAAGCTCATTACTAACCCAGACATGGAAACGTCTTTCAGTTAATAAGGCCTTAAGGAAAAATGGTAGATTGCCACGGAGGCCTAAGGAGTGGGCCTGGGCCAAGATATTGTACCTCCAAGTTGTGTCATAAGCCTTCTCAAGGTCAAAAAAGATGGAGATAACCGAGTGGTTATTAGCAAAGACATTTCAAATATACGTATCCAAGTACAGTAAGGGGTAAATGACAGAACGGCCCTTACGAAAGCCATATTGACTAGTGGAGAGACTACTGTGAGTCTCTAAATACCACATCAAACTTCTATTAACTAGACGTTGCATCACCTTGCAAACTGCACTGGTAAGAGCGATGGGACGGTAGTGGAAGGTATCATGTCCCGTAGTACTCGGTTTGCGAAAAGGGAGAACAATAGCAGACTTCCACAGCTGGGGAATAACTCCTTGCTACCATATAAGTTTAAAGAGTCGTAAGAGGACAGTAAGAGCAGACTGATGTAAATGCTGTAGCATACGAATATGTATGCCGTCTGGCTCAGCTGCCGATGATCAGCAAGCGGAGAGTGTTGCCTCTAGTTCTTGAAGTGTAAACGGCATATTCTTCTCTGAGAGAAGAAAAATCTAAGGGCTTTAACTCGCTGGCAGACTTAGAAGAAAGGAACGAGGGGCATAGATGGGGCCCCTGAGAAATTCGAACCAGATGATTACCAATTTCAGTGGCAAAGGCAAGAAGGTCTGCTATATCGACACCGGTAACCCGAAGAACAGGAGCCGGGTCGGGGAAGAATTTATCACTCAATTTCCGCACTTTCTTCCAGACTGCACTCATCGAGGAAACCGAAGTGACGGTGGAAACGTAATCCCGCCAACAAGTGCATTTAGCGTCGCGTATGACATGGGGAGTAATTGCTCTCCTCCGCTTAAAATCAAGGAGTTTCTCTGTGGATCTATTATACCGGTACATGCCCCACGCAGCGCGTTTCAAACGTACTGCCCGAGCACAAGCAAGAGACCACCAAGGCACACACTTCTGAGAATGCTTGGCTGAGATTTGGGGGATAGAATGTGAAGCTGCGGTTAGGACGGAGGACGAGAAGAGATGTAAAACCTCATCAATGGAGGACGAGAAAGGAGCCTCATGAAAGGCAGTAAGATGTGTAAAGGTTCCATTTCAAATTGCCAGCATGGGCTATGAGGAGGTGGAGAATATGAAAGGAACATGAGGATGATTGGAAAATGATCACTGTCATGTAAATCCGGGAGGACAGACCAGGTGAAGTCAAGGACAGTTGAGGAAGAGCAGATGGAGAGATCGATGCAAGAGAAAGAATGAGTTCGAGGATCAAAATGGGTGGGAGTACCCGTATTTAAAACATGGAGGGGAAGAGAAGCAAGAAATGCCTCCAACTGAACGCCATGGGAGTCACAGTGTGACCCCCCCACCCCGAAGAAAATGGTGTGCTTTAAAATCGCAAAGTAACAGAAGAGGTGGCGGCAATGAAGAAACCAGAAAATCAACATCTGGGATAGACAATGCCCACGAAGGGGAGAGCAATAAAGAACAGAGTGGATACGGGCTGTAGTGTAATGTAGAGAAGCATGAACATAGAGCTGACGGTATGGAATACCAGTGCGTATAAGAGCACTTTCATTAAAGGTTCCGATGAATATAACAAATCATAGCCCAAAACGAGACGGATAACAGCGGATTGTAATTTGGGTTCTTGCAAACAGACCCCAACAGGGAAAAACTGGGAGAGCAACACCAGAAGCTCACCCTGGTTACCCCTGAGGCCTCGGATATTCCACTGCAAATAAGCCATGATTTATGAAGAGAAAGATGAGTTGCAAGTACGGGTAATATTGATGTTTTTGCAATAACTGAGACATGGTTTAATATGACAAATCGGGACATGCCTGCCGAATGTCACATTCAGGGTTTTAAATTGTTCCAAGTAGACAGAAGTGTCGGAAAGGGGGGTGGGGTTGCACTCTATGTCCGTGATCATTTAAATTGTTGCATAAAAACGGGTATAAAGTCTGAAATAACACATACAGAGTCTGTCTGGATAGAATTTTCAGAGGGGTGTGAAAAAATTGATTTTAGGCGTGATTTACTGTCCTCCAAACTTAGATAGGGAACAAGGGAGACTACTTTGGGAGGAAATTGTGAAGGCCACAAGGCATGATAACAAAGTAATTCTAGGGGGACTTTAACTTTAGTCAGATTAATTGGAATTTCTTGACAGGGAATTTAGAATCCAACGACTTTTTAGAAGTAGTTCAGGATTGCTTTTTGAAGCAGTTTGTGACAGAACCTACAAGGGGAAATAACCTACTTGACTTGGTTATGGCAAGCAAGGAAACCCTTGTTAATAATTTAGAAATTACAGAGGAACTCGGCTCAAGCGACCACAAGTCAATTAATTACCTTTAGCATTGAATGGATGTATGATAGTCGGGATAATTCAGTAACGGTCCCAGATTTTCGCTTAGCAGATTATAATGGACTTAGAGAACACTTATCAACTGTGGAATGGGGTGAAGAAGAGAGGTATCAATATGACAGTTTTCTTAACACTATACAGGCTGCCCAAAGAACATTTATCCCGTATAAAGAAATTAGATCAAGTAGAAATGACCCAAACTGGATGAATAATAGGCTCAAGTATCTTTTAGGGCAGAAGAAAGGAATTTATAGGCGCATAAAAAGAGGTGAGGGTCATCTTATAAATCAGTATACTGACATTAAGAGGGACGGTAAAAAGAGGATAAGAAAAGCTAAACGGGACTATGAAATTAAAGTTGCTAGGGATTTAAAAACTAACCCAAAAAGTTTTTTCCAGGTTTATAGAACAAAAGTTAGGGATAAGATAGGTCCCCTTAAAAATCACTCTGGGCATCTTACTGACAAGGAGAATGATATGTGCTCTATTTTTAATAATTATTTTCTCTCGGTTTTCACATAGGAAGACACTAATAATATCCCAGTAATTAATTTTTACTGAGGCCCAGAAGATGATAAATTATGTAATATCACAGTCACTAGTGAAATGGTTATGAAACAACTAGACCGACTGAAACAAAATAAATCGCCGGGTCCTGATGAGCTTTTTGCAAGGGTTCTTAAGGAATGCAAAATGGAACTCTGTGAACCATTATCTAACATTTTTAATTTATCTCTTCAAACAGGTGTAGTGTCTGATATGTGGAAGATGGCTAATGTAATTCCTATTTTTAAAGCAGGGGACAAGTCACTACCGTCAAATTACCGCCCAATAAGCCTGACCTCAATTGTAGGCAAATTACTAGAGTCAATTATAGCTGATATTTTTAGAAACCATCTAGATAACCATAATTTGATTAATGATACTCAGCATGGATTCACGAGGGGCCGTTCCTGCCTATCTAATTTATTAACCTTCTTCAGTAAAGCTTTTGAGGTTGTTGATCACGATAAAGAATTCGATATTGTTTATTTAGACTTTAGTAAGGCTTTTGATAGAGTACTGCACCAGAGACTCTTAAAGAAAGTGGCAGCTCATGGCATGGTGGGAAAAGTGCTGTCATGGATCGAGTCATGGCTCACCAATAGGAAGCAGAGAGTTTGCATAAATGGGGTTAAATCTGAATGGGGACTTGTAACAAGTGGCGTTCCACAGGGATCAGTCTTAGGCCCGTTGTTATTTATAATATATATCAATGACCTTGACGAGGGAATTAGTAGTGATATGAGCAAATTCGCTGACGACACGAAGATAGGTAGGATAATTGATTCAAACATAGATGTCATAGAACTTCAGGAAGATTTAGACAAACTTAATTCGTGGTCAGAAAAGTGGCAGATGCAGTTCAATGTAGATAAATGCAAGGTTCTGAAGCTCTGGAGTGTCCATAACCCAAGCACTTATAAGTTAAATAACGTAGAACTTAGCCATACAGATTGCGAGAAGGACTTGGGGGTGATGGTAAGCAGCAACCTTAAACAAAGACAGCAATCCCTAAGCGTACGTAATAAGGCAAATAGATTACTGGGATTTATATCAAGAAGTGTTAGCAACAGAAGTCCAGAGGTTATATTACAGTTTTATACATCATTAGTAAGGCCTCACCTAGATTACGCAGCTCAGTTCTGGTCTCCATATTACAGAATGGACATAAATTCGTGGACCTGACTTAACTCAGTGGTGGACCTGACTTAACTCAGTGGTGGACCTGACTTAACTCAGTGAAGACGTGTCTTGTGTGCTCTCTGTGAATCTGAACAAGATGTCCTCTCTTGAGCTACTCTACCAGCAGCTGAAGGAAGAACTGAGGGTAGCTAAGCTTGAGATACAGCGACTGACTGAGGAAAACAAGAGGATTCGTAGTAATCCTCCTGTTGAGAATCCTCAAGCCAAGAAAGGAACCTGGACAGTGGCTGGAATGCATGGGACAAAGTTAAAGATCAAGAGGATGGATGGAGAGGTAGAATCAACGAAGAACCAGAAACCTGTTGTGGAAACATCTAACCGATTCTCCGTGCTACACGATGAATGTGAGTCGACTACAGGGAACATCACTAACGACACCAAGGAAGGTAAGAACATTGTTCTTGTTGGGGATAGTCAAATTAGGTATATGGATAGGGCCTTCTGCTTGAAAGATAGAAGAAGGAGACAGAGGGTTTGCTTTCCTGGGGCTGGGATGGAGGATATTGTTAGCCGTCTGGACGACATCATGAGAGGTAATGGGAGCAATCCTATTATCTGTCTCAGTGCTGGAAGCAACGATGTTGGCAGACGTAGGAGTGAGGACCTGACTAGCAGGTATAGGTCAGCAATAGACATAATTAGGAAGAAGGGTGGGAACCCTGTCATATGTGGTATTTTGCCAAGGAGAGGAGTTGGAGATGAATGGCTGTCCAGGGCAATTGGTGTCAATTGCTGGATGGACAAACACTGTAAGGATAATGCAGTACCATTCATTTGCAACTGGGACCACTTCTATGGCCGAAATGACATGTATGCCAGGGATGGGGTTCACTTATCCAGGGCAGGTGTTGATTTTCTTGCTAGCTCAGTTGAGGGTGTTGTTAGGACTTTAAACTAGGATTAGTTAGAGGTATGGGTTTAGAAATGGAAAATACTGAATGTCAAAATATAGATCTAGGCTTTGATATACAAAATCTTAACAATAACAAGGACAGTAATAGGTATAGTGGAAAAACAGAATGGAGCAGGAAGGGTAAAGAGAAAGGAGGGTCTTTAAAAGTGTATTATACAAATAGTCGTAGTGCTAGGAATAAGATGGACGATTTGAGATTAGTTGCAAGTGCAGGTAACATTGATGTATTTGCCATAACTGAGACGTGGTTCAATACGAAAAATAGGGACATGCCTGCTGAATGTCATATACAGGGTTTTAAATTGTTCCAAGTAGACAGAAGTTTCGGGAAGGGGGGTGGAGTGGCACTGTATGTCCGAGATCGCTTGAACTGTTGCATAAAAAAGGGAATAAAGTCTGAAATAACACATACAGAGTCTGTCTGGATAGAATTTTCAGAGGGGCATGAAAAATTGATTTTAGGTGTGATATACCGTCCACCAAACTTAGATAGAGACCAAGGGAGACTACTATGGGAGGAAATTGTTAAGGCCACAATGCACGATAACGTAGTTATTCTGGGTGACTTCAACTTTAGTCAAATTGATTGGAATTTTTTGACTGGGAATTTAGAATCTAACGACTTCTTAGAAGTAGTTCAAGATTGTTTTTTGAAGCAGTTTGTTACAGAACCTACAAGGGGAAATAACCTGCTTGACTTAGTTCCGGCAAACAAGGAAACCCTTGTTAATAATTTAGAAATTACAGAGGAACTCGGTGCAAGCGACCACAAATCAATTACCTTTGGCATTGACTGGAAGTTTCATAGTAGGGATAACTCAGTAACGGTCCCAGATTTTCGCTTAGCAGATTACAATGGACTTAGAGAACACTTATCATCTGTGGACTGGGGTAATGAATAGAGCTATCAATATGACAGTTTTCTGAACACTATACATGCTGCCCAAAGAACATTTATCCCATATAAAGAAATTAGATCGAATAGAAATGACCCAAAGTGGATGAATAATAGGCTCAAATATCTTTTAGGGCAGAAGAAAGGAATTTATAGGCGTATCAAAAGAGGTGAGGGTCATCTTATGAATCAGTATATTGACATTAAGAGGGACGTTAAAAAGGGGATAAGAAAAGCTAAACGGGACTACGAAATTAAAGTTGCTAGGGATTCGAAAACTAACCCAAAAAGTTTTTTCCAGGTGTATAGAACAAAAGTTAGAGATAAGATAGGTCCCCTTAAAAATAATTATGGGTATCTTACTGACAAAGAGAATGAAATGTGCTCTATTTTTAATAATTATTTTCTCTCGGTTTTCACTCAAGAAGACACTAATAATATCCCAAGAATTAGGTATTTTAGTGGGCCTGAAGATGATAAATTATGTAGTATCATAGTCACTAGCGAAATGATTATCAAACAGATAGACCGTTTGAAGAAAATAAATCGCCAGGCCCTGATGAGCTTTTTTCAAGGGTTCTCAAGGAATGCAAAATGGAACTCTGTGAACCCTTAACTAACATTTTTAACCTATCTCTTCAAACAGGTGTAGTGTCTGATACGTGGAAGATGGCTAATGTAATTCCTATTTTTAAAGCAGGGGACAAGTCGTTACCATCAAATTACAGCCCAATAAGTCTAACATCAATTGTAGGCAAATTATTAGAGTCGATTATAGCTGATAACATAAGAAGCTATCTCGATAGGCATAATTTGATTAATGATACTCAACATGGATTCACCAGGGGCCGTTCCTGCCTAACTAATTTATTAACTTTTTTCAGTAAGGCTTTTGAGGCAGTTGATCATGATAAAGAATTCGATATTGTTTATTTTAATTTTAGTAAGGCTTTTGATAGAGTACCACATCAGAGACTGTTAAAGAAAGTGGCTGCTCACGGCATTGGGGGAAAAGTGTTTTCATGGATCGAGTCATGGCTCACCAATAGGAAGCAGAGGGTGTGCATTAATGGGATTAAATCTGAGTGGGGATCTGTAACAAGTGGCGTTCCACAGGGATCGGTTTTGGGCCCGTTGTTGTTTATAATATATATAAATGACCTTGACGACGGAATTACTAGTGATATGAGCAAATTTGCTGATGACACGAAGATAGGTAGGATAATCGATTCAGACGTAGATGTCACGGAACTTCAGGAGGATTTAGACAAACTCAATTCCTGGTCAGAAAAATGGCAGATGCAGTTCAATGTAGATAAATGCAAAGTTCTAAAGCTCGGGAATGTTCATAACCCTAGCACCTACCAGCTTAATAATGTTGAACTCAGCCGTACAGAATGCGAAAAGGATTTGGGGGTTATGGTAAGCAGCAACCTCAAACCAAGTCAGCAATGCCTAAGCGTAAGAAATAAAGCAAATAGATTACTGGGATTTATATCAAGAAGTGTAAGCAACAGAAGTCCAGCGGTTATATTACAGCTTTATACATCATTAGTAAGGCCTCACCTAGATTATGCAGCTCAGTTCTGGTCTCCATTTTACAGAATGGATATAAATTCGTTAGAAAACATTCAGCGACGAATGACAAAGTTAATTCATAGCATTAGAAATATTCCGTATGAAGAAAGATTGAAGACCCTTAAATTACATTCACTTGTAAGACGAAGAATGAGGGGAGACATGATCGAGGTATATAAGTGGAAGATGGGTATTAATAAGGGGGATATAAATAAGGTCTTGAGGATATCTCTCCAAGAGAGAACCCGCAATAATGGATTCAAATTGGATAAGTTTAGATTTAGAAAGGATATAGGAAAATATTGGTTTGGAAATAGGGTAGTTGATGAGTGGAACAGTCTGCCTAGTAGGGTCATTGAAGCTAGGACCTTGGGTAGTTTCAAATTTAGGTTGGATAAATACATGAGTGAGAGGGGTTGGATTTGAGTGGGACTCGCGCATGAGTGGGTAGAATTGTCAAAGCTTATTTCTTGGGTAGCATTGAAAATTGGGTTGAGCAAATATTCTGTTAGTGGGACAGATTGTGAAGGACCTGCCTAGTATGGGCCAACAGGCCTGCTGCAGTGTTCCTCCTTTCTTATGTTCTTGTGATGAGTGAAACAGTCTGCCTAGTAGGGTTATTGAAGCTAGGACCTTGGGTAGTTTCAAATTTAGGTTGGATAAATTCATGAGTGAGAGGGGTGGATTTGAGTGGGACTTTCACATGAGTAAATAGAATTATCAAAGCTTATTTCTTGGGTAGCTCTGTTAGTGGGATGGATTGTGAAGGACCTTCCTAGCATGGGCCAACAGGCCTGCTGCAGTGTTCCTTCTTTCTTATGTTCTTATAATAACTATCATTATTATCAACTATCATCCGCTAATATCATTATTATTATCAACATCATTAAAATATTACCAACATCCTGATTCATTAAACCACTAAACTAGTTAATCACCTATGTGTACCTTGTAAACTGTACCAGACGGGTTAGGACCCACATACCATTCCCTTTACTACAGTTATATCAGCATGAGTTAACCGACGGCAGACCAACATTAAAAACTTTCAGATGGACTTAACAAGGTGTCAATATTATATAGACGTACAAAAGGGGTTACCATGGGGGTTCAGTTTGAAAATCAGACACCCCACCAAAATTTTAATATAAAAATAAATATTTAAAAGGGGGAATAAAATGGTAAATTTAGCAAGAACTCATCTAAAATTAAGTCCTTTTAAAAATTTTTTCATACATTTAAAGATATTTTTTTTTCTTTTATGTTAATGTAAGAATTTATAATTTTGTACCAAGAGAAACTTTAAAAACCTACCTAACCTTATTACAACAAGCGCAATTTAATTTACCCTAACCCAACTAAATATTTTTTAGAAGTTAACAAAAATTTTAAAAAAAACAAACACAATGAGATATTTTTTTTTCGATATGTTCAGAATGATTTTGGGAAATTATTGCATACACAAATTTTCACTTGTCTTATATGGCAAGGTGAGCGTTGCTATTTAAGCCAAAATAAAATTTTTACCAATCGGAAACGACATATAAAAAATATATATATATATATATATATATATATATATATATATATATATATATATATATATATATATATATATATATATATATGTGGGCCGATTAGGTAAAACTGGTCAATTAGCAAGAACCTTAAAATTAAGTCCTTTCAAAATTTTCTTATACGTTTAAAGATACTTTTTTTTCATTTTTTTTATGTAAGAATTTATAATTTTGTAAAGAGAAACTTGAAAACCTACCTAACCTTATTCAACAAGGAATTTAATTTACCCAAACCCCAACTAAATATATTTTAGATAGTTAACAATAATTTAATAATAAACAAACACAATGAGATATTTTTTTTCGATATGTTCAGAATGATTTTGGCGAAATTATTGCATACACAAATTTTCACTTGTCTTATATGGAAAGGGTGACCGTTGCATTTAAGCCAAAATCGCAAGTTTTACCTAACCCAGAAAAATATATATATATATATATATATATATATATATATATATATATATATATATATATATATATATATATATATATATATATATATATTAAATAACAAAAAAAAATTGCGTTTTCGTGATACTACATTATAAAGGAAACTGTCCCACATTATCATAGTTTTTTGATAATGTGAGTAGTCAGAAAGCGTTTGGGAAATTTCCCTCTATTTTTAAAAAGGTTTTTTAATTTTAATTGTTTTTTTACTTTTTTTAATAAAAATATATATATATATATATATATATATATGTCGTGGGGTTAGGAAAATTGATTTTTGGTTTAGCAACGTTCCTTGCCAAAAACAAATGAAAGGTATAAAATTTTTAAAACTTTGAACAAAAGAAAAATATATTTCTTTGTTTTTTATTATTAATGTTAAGTATTTAAAAAATTTTTTTGCCCTTTTTTTCCGCTTGTTGTAAAAGGGTAGGTTTGTTTTTTGGACAAAATTATTTTCTTAAAAAAATAAAAAAATTTTCTTTTGTTAAAGAAAAATTTTTGAAAGGACTTAATTTAGATGGTTTTTAATTTACGTTTTCCTAATCCCCAAAAAAAAAAAATAAAATATATATATATATATATATATGTCGTGCCGATTAGGTAAAACTTCAATTAGCAAGAACTCATCTAAAATTAAGTCCTTTCTAAAATTTTTTTTTATACGTTTAAAAATATATTTTTTTTCATTTATGTTAAGTAAGAATTTATAATTTTGTACCAAGAGAAACTTTGAGAACCACCCAACCTTTTTAAAAAGCGCAATTTAATTTAGCCTAACCCAACTAAAAATATTTTAGATACAACATTAATTTAATAATAAAAACACAATGAAAATATTTTTGTCGTTATGTTCGAATGATTTTGGCGAAATTATTGCATACACAAATTTTCACTTGTCTTTATGGCAAAAGGGGCGTTTCTATTTAAGCCAAAAACGAAAAATTTTTCCTAATCGGCACGACAAAATATATATATATATATATATATATATATATATATATATATATTAAAAAAAGGGCCCATTAGGGAAAACTTAATTAGCAAGAACTCATTTAAAAATTTAAATCCTTTCTAAAATTTGCACTTATACGTTTAAAGATATATTTTTTCATTTATGTTAATGTAAAATTTATAATTTTTTACCAAGAGAAACTTTTTAAAAACCTAACCTTATTACAAGAAGCGAATTTTAAATTTTGCCTAACCGAACTAAATATATTTTAGATACGTTAACATTAATTTAATAAAACAAACACAATTAAATATATTTTTTTTTGTTAGGTTCAGGGAAAGCTTTTCAAATTATTTAAAAATTTTCGCTTGTCTTATATAAAAAAAGAGGTTGCTATTTGGAAAACGAAGTTTTACCTAATCGGACGACAAAAAATATATATATATATATATATATATATATATATATATATATATATATATATATATATATGCTAGAATTCGCAAGAGCAGGCGAAATATTACAAAACCCATTTCGGCCGACGGAGACTCGAGTCTCCCTCGGCCAGAGATCAGTGTTTGTTTTTATATATATATATATATATATATATATATATATATATATATATATATATATATATATATATATATATATATATATACCCAGGTAGTAGGGTTGGTAGACAAACCACCCAGGAGGGATACGTCCCCAGGTGACTGTGAAACAGAAACCTGAAACTGTTTTTTAAAGATGGTAGGATTGTGGTGTCTTTTTTTTTGTCTCATAAACACGCTGGGAAAAAGGATACCCAGCTACTTTACCACACTTTGGGCCACACACTGGCATAAAATGCATATAATACATACACACATCAGGTTTTTCTTCTTTTCTTAATGCCTTTTTCTTTTTATTTTTTCTATTGTCCATGGGGAAAGGAAAAAAATCTTCCTCCGTAAGCCATGCGTGTCAGAGGCCTTTTAAAATGGGGGGAAAAGGGCTAGTAACCCCCTTTTCCTGTACAAATCTACTAAAAAAGAGAAGAAGAAAAACTTTATAAAAAGTGTCTGAATGTGCGTGGGTGTAGTGGGATGATAAGAAAGAGATGATTGCCGATGTTATGAATGAAAAGAAGTTGGGTGTCCGGCCCTAAGCGAAACAAAGCTGAAGGGGGTGGGAGTTTCAGTGGGGAGAAATAAA
>WNWK01014346.1:27500-51634 GCA_009830355.1 Cherax destructor | reverse complement strand
GTACAGTGTGAGGAGTGGTACAGTGTGAGGAGTGGTACAGTGTGAGGAGTGGTACAGTGTGAGGAGTGCTACAGTGTGAGGAGTGGTACGGGCTCCGTCCTCCGTCCGCTAATTGGGACGAGGGTCTCCAGTCTGATGTTAATTGCATGCTAGCAATGGAGTCCTGACCTTACCCTGCAATAAGAGGAACTTGCGAGTACAATGAGAGGAATGAACAAGTACAATGAATGAAAGCATCGAGTACAATCAGAGAGAGCAGTGAGTACAATCAGAGAGAGCAGTGAGTACAATCAGAGAGAGCAGTGAGTACAATCAGAGAGAGCAGTGAGTACAATCAGAGAGATAGTGAGTACAATCAGAGAGAGCAATGAGTACAATCAGAGAGAGCAGTGAGTACAATCAGAGAGAGCAGTGAGTACAATCAGAGAGGCAGTGAGTACAATCAGAGAGAGCAGTGAGTACAATCAGAGAGAGCAGTGAAGTACAATCAGAGAGAGCAGTGAGTACAATCAGAGAGCAGTGGTACAATCAGAGAGAGCAGTGAGTACAATCAGAGAGAGCAGTGAGTACAATCAGAGAGAGCAGTGAGTACAATCAGAGAGAGCAGTGAGTACAATCAGAGAGAGCAGTGAGTACAATCAGAGAGAGCAGTGAGTACAATCAGAGAGAGCAGTGAGTACAATCAGAGAGAGCAGTGAGTACAATCAGAGAGAGCAGTGAGTACAATCAGAAGAGCAGTGAGTACAATCAGAGGAGCAGTGAGTACAATCAGAGAGACAGTGAGTACAATCAGAGAGAGCAGTAGTACAATCAGAGAGAGCAGTGAGTACAATCAGAGAGAGCAGTGAGTACAATCAGAGAGAGCAGTGAGTACAATCAGAGAGAACAGTTGTTACAATCAGAGAGAGCAGTGAGTAAAATCAGAGAGAACAGTAAGTACAATCAGAGAGCAGTGAGTACAATCAGAGAGAGCAGTTAGTACAATCAGAGAGAACAGTGAGTACAATCAGAGAGAGCAGTTAGTACAATCAGAGAGAGAGAGCAGTGAGTACAATCAGAGAACAGTGAGTACAATCAGAGAGCAGTGAGTACAATCAGAGAGCAGTGAGTACAATCAGAGAGACAGTGAGTACAATCAGAGAGACAGTTAGTACAATCAGAGAGACAGTGAGTACAATCAGAGAGAGACAGTAGAGTACAATCAGAGAGAGCAGTGAGTACAATCAGAGAGAGCAGTGAGTACAATCAGAGAGAGCAGTTAGTACAATCAGAGAGAGCAGTGAGTACAATCAGAGAGAGCAGTGAGTACAATCAGAGAGAGCAGTGAGTACAATCAGAGAGAGCAGTGAGTACAATCAGAGAGAGCAGTGAGTACAATCAGAGAGAGCAGTGAGTACAATCAGAGAGAGAGTCAACAGAAGGCAGTGAGTACAATCAGAGAGAACAGTAAGTACAATCAGAAGAGCAGTGAGTACAATCAGAGAGAGCAGTGAGTACAATCAGAGACAGTGAGTACAATCAGAGAGAGCATAGAGTACAATCAGAGAGAACAGTGAGTACAATCAGAGAGAGCAGTGAGTAAAATCAGAGAGAACAGTGAGTACAATCAGAGAGCAGTGAGTACAATCAGAGAGAGCAGTGAGTACAATCAGAGAGAACAGTAAGTACAATCAGAGAGAGCAGTAAGTACAATCAGAGAGAGCAGTGAGTACAATCAGAGAGAGCAGTGAGTACAATCAGAGAGAGCAGTGAGTACAATCAGAGAGAGCAGTGAGTACAATCAGAGAGAGCAGTGAGTACAATCAGAGAGAGCAGTGAGTACAATCAGAGAGACAGTGAGTACAATCAGAGAGAACAGTGAGTACAATCAGAAGCAGGAGTACAATCAGAGAGAACAGTGAGTACAATCAGAGAGAGCAGTGAGTACAATCAGAGAGAGCAGTGAGTACAATCAGAGAGAGCAGTGAGTACAATCAGAGAGAGCAGTGAGTACAATCAGAGAGAGCAGTGAGTACAATCAGAGAGAGCAGTGAGTACAATCAGAGAGAGCAGTGAGTACAATCAGAGAGAGCAGTGAGTACAATCAGAGAGAGCAATGAGTACAATCAGAGAGAGCAGTGAGTACAATCAGAGAGAGCATTGAGTACTATCAGAGAGAGCAGTGAGTATAATGAAAAATGCAAATCTTAGGAGGCTAGATTTTTGGGATAAGGGACACACGTGTAGCATTCTGCGATCCTTTTCTGACAACGTTTCGCCCACACAGTTTCCTTCAACAAGTCAGGAGAGAGAGAGAGGGGGGATGCGCCCCTCCATATCTGAAACAGAGAATTCCTTTAAGAAGTGCCTCTCATATAACAAGTATTGAATAAACGTCACGATCCTCGCTATTTTATCAGAGACTATAGACGCTATGTACACATCTTCAACTTATCCATACGAAACTATAGACGCCATGTACACATTTTCAACTTATCCATACGAAACTATAGACGCCATGTACACATCTTCAACTTATCCATACGAATTTATAGACGCCATATACACATCTTCAACTTATCCATACGAAACTATAGACGCCATGTACACATCTTCAACATATCCATACGAGACTATAGACGCCATGTACACATCTTCAATTTATCCAGACAAAACAGAGATGCCATTCACACATTTCAACTTATTAAGACTAGACATAGACCCCATGCACACAGCAGAGTCCTCCCTAATAACTCCATTATTAAACACGTCTCCATTATTATCCCCAACACTGAATTGCAAGTAATTACCACTGCCTTCACCACTATCAAGGACACAACCAGTAAGGGGACACCACCAACAAATTCAGTCCACGGCAGGGGTACACATAATCCCTTGCAACGATTGTGGCAAAATATACGTAGGCGAAACATCTAGAGATCACACTCGCATTTCTGAACGTCAGTAAAAAAGCTAAGCAGACACCTTGAAGAATGCTTGAATTCTACACTGAAGTTTTCATAACATACGACTCATTGTCACGAAGGAGACACAGGATCTTAGACTCTTCACTCAACAGCACGTCAACACTTTCAACCAGAACAACGGCTTCAACAAAACAGATGAACATCTTGCAACAGGTCACCGTATCGAGGAACACAGCAGTAGGTCTACTGGCCCATGCTAGGCTGCTTCATCTCTAATCCAACACTTTTCAGTCAAATATTTGTCTAACTTGTTATTAAGCGACTCAGGGTAACAGCCTCATCCCACCTCACCTGACTCTTCCCAACACTCCTTATATAAGCTCCTGCAGGAAGATGCTGGGTCGCCACACGGAGAAGACCCGGGCCAGGAACCCTCCTGGGAAACCTACCTGTAACTCTATGCAGGTTGATTCACTTGTGACTTGATGAAGCCTACTGCATGGGCGAAACGTTGTCAATAAATTATGGAGATGTACTGCATTTGTCTTTGTTTTTCCAGTGTGTCGAAATTTTGTAGTATTTTTCTCCAGGATGGATTATAATTTGTTACCGTCTCTGAGGGGAAAGCGCTAAATCCGTAAGGCGTTTGGGGACTGAAAAATAATCAACTTCGATACACAGATAATCCGCACACAGGAGAGAGAAACTTATGACGACGTTTCGCTCCAACGTGGACAATTAACAAGTTAAGTAACTCGTAAATGATCCAAGTCGGACCGAAACGTCGTCACAAGTTTCTCTCTGCCATGTGCTGGTTATTGTTCCAGTCACGGCATTGTGCCTGTTTGTTCATAATCAACTTCGATCCAAGGAAGGGGAGTATAGTTCCTGTTCCCAGGATCAAGAGCCCTTGACGAGGATCAAGGCACCACGTAGCCCCTTCCTTCTTGGCTAGCTGGACGGCAGCTTCACCACAGATGTAGTCACACCAGCCGAGTTTTATAACCTCGTGTCCACTTGTTTTATTTTTGGGTTGCGTCGACCTCCAATTATACACATTTTTATACCCCAGTGCTCCATCATTCTTGCAAAATGAAAAAAAAAAAAAAGAAAGTAATTTCAAGTACTAAATAACTGACTGAGTGTCGAGTCATGACCCCGACTGACAATTGTGGCCAGAAAAAACAACAACTCGGTAGAACTGTTCTTTTTTTGGGAGGTTATAGTGACATTCCTGGTCTGCTACAACCTCCAGATGCTTAGCTACAACCTCCAGATGCTTAGCTACAACCTCCAGATGCTTAGCTACAACCTCCAGATGCTTAGCTACAACCTCCAGATGCTTAGCTACAACCTCCAGATGCTTAGCTACAACCTCCAGATGCTTAGCTACAACCTCCAGATGCTTAGCTACAACCTCCAGATGCTTAGCTACAACCTCCAGATGCTTAGCTACAACCTCCAGATGCTTAGCTACAACCTCCAGATGCTTAGCTACAACGAGAAGCCACACTAAAAAATAAACATTGCTTCAAACTCTGCCAGCGTGAACGTAACTCAAGAAGACACTCCCAGCAAACTGTAAGATACACTCTCAGATAACTACATTTATATCTTAGTAAGTAAGTTTATTCAGGTATACACAAATACAGATACATAGAGTATCATACATAGCAGCATATGTGTAGAGAACCTAGGATAACCCAAAAAAGTCAGAGTGATTTATTTCCATTGGGGTCCTTTTAATACCTTATTATTATACATTGTAGGATATATGTTATTATAATATAAAGGAGATATACTAGGAATAAGGTAAAAAGAGTTATTTATATTTACATGTATGTTAGCTAAAAAAATAAAAAATCCTTCTCTACATTCATTAGGTACCTTTTGGCTCTCTTCTTGAACTGGCTTATGCTATGACTGGCTTTGACATGTGCAGGCAGTCTGTTCCATTCCTTTATTGCTGTTCAATAAATGGTGTTTGAAGCCTGGCCACTGACTGTGGGTACTACAAAGTTGTGCTCTCTCCCCCTAGTACTATGACTGCTTTGGTTCTCAGCCTTGACAAAATTGGCAGCAAGATATTCTGGACACTCTTTGTGAGCAATTTTATAAACTTGATTCAACTTAAGTTGTTTTACTGTCTTCAATATTCAGCATATCCAATTGTTGTAATTCATCCTGGCCTACATGTTCTCTTGGACCCAGGTCCAGGATGAATATTACCATTTTGTTCTGGGTGATTTGCAGTTTATCTTTCAGTTTTTTTGTCAAGGCAGAGTACCATGAAGAGCAAGCGTAGTCCATATGACATTGTACAAGGGCTAGACATAGGGTCCTGCGAGCCTCAGTAGGTAGACACTGTGCTTGTCTGTAGAGGAACTTCAGTCTGGCATTCGCTTTCTTTACTACACTGTTCCCTATCAATTCTCCTGACATGCATGGGTCAAAGGGGATTCCCAGATATTTTACTGAGGAAACTGAAGTGATGGATTCCCCATTACACCGGACATTAAAATTATTTACCCTTCTCAGTTTATATTTCGTACCAAAGAGTATGGCTTCTGTTTTCCCGAGGTGTAACGATAGTTTGTTGTCTACTAACCATTTGCTGCAGGACTCCAGTTCCAGTGTTAATACATTAGCTATATCTTGTCATCCGCATACAGTTTCACTTGACACTGATGGACATGTCATTTACATAACACAGGAATAATAAGGGACCCAGAATACTATCTTGGGGAACTCCACATGCTATTGGCAGTGGTTCTGATTCTGTTTTGTTGATTTTGACAATCTGTTTCCTATTGTTAAGATAGGACTTAAACCAGTCTATGGAACCTATGCCGATAGCTTGAAGTTTCTTACATAATATATTGTGGTTGACAGTATCGAAGGCCTTTTGCAAGTCTAAAGTTACCATTCCTATGAGGTTCCCTATCGAAATTTCAGTTCTCATGTAATCCATCAGATTAATTAGGGAGGTGTCGGTTGAGTAAGATCTCCTAAAGCCTGATTGGTAACTATGAAGAATGTTGTTGTCACTAAGATATTTAACTACTTGACAGTACACCGCCCTCTCTAGAATTTTGGATATTACACTGAGTATACTAACAGGCCTATAGTTGCTGACATCAGACCTACTATTTTTCTTGAAGATAGGAGTAACTGTGGCCTCCTTGAACCCCTCTGGTACGGTATTAGTTGTGATGGACAAATTTATTATGTGAGCAATGGGGATTGCCAGTTCAGAGGCACCATCTTTTAGGAACTTAGACAGGATGTTATCTGGGCCGGTGCTCTTAGTTGGGTTTAACCTGCTTAGTCCTTTTTGCACGAAGTCTTGAGATACACTTACTAGTCGACAACTGTTTGGAGTTACTCCTTTATTGGTATAGTATGTTTTAAACTTATCAAAGTCTGTGTTAAAGGTATTTGATGCAGCTGATAGCTTACTTACTAGTGTTGATGCGACAGTTGTGTAGTATGAATTAAAACAATTTGCCACTTTAGTTGTTTCGTGGCATACCTCGTTATCGATATTTAGAACTATGTTAGATCTATCTACGGGTTTATGGCTATACCCCAACTGCTTTAGTTGTTGCCAGAGCTTTCTAGGGTTATTCTTGTACTCTTCGATTTTTGAGCAATAGTGCCTTGCCTTTGCGCCTTTTATAAGCCTCTGCACTCTGTTCCTCACCCTTTGGAATTCATTTAGTGCTGCAATATCCTGTCTGTTTGCCTTAAATCTTTTTATCAACTGCTCCCTGAATTTTATATTATCTAATATCTCAGTAGTCATCCAGGGTTCAGTTCTTCGTTTAATCCTAAACTCGTTAACTGGTGCAATATTATCAAGGATGGCAGTGAAAATTGTTTTGATTTTCCCCAGGCATCATTTAAGTCCGTGCAACTTGTTATCACTGTCCAGTCACAATTGTGTAGCATATTTACCAGTGTTTCTTTACTGTAGTTTCTAGTTGACCTAATTTTTATTGTCCTGTGTAGGCCTATCCGTTCCCTAGTGATTTTCCTGGTACAGTAAATGATGAAATGATCACTAAGACCTGTGGTAATGACCCCTGACTGACTAATGTTCTCAGGGCGGTTACAAAGTATGTGGTCAATTAGGGTGGCTGAGAACTGTGTGATCCGGGTTGGTGTATTAATTAGTTGAGTATAACTATTTAAATCCAGAATTTGCTTATACCTTTTACATAGCCCGTTATTTTGCTGTTGAAAACAGATATTGAAGTCTCCCAGTATTACTGCCTCGCCATTGTTATCAAGTCCTGACAAGACTCTCGATAAGTCCTCTAAGAACTGGTCATGGGTGGGAGGGCGATAACTAGTTCCTACTAAGATGGGTTTGGTCTTGGGAAGCAACACTTCAAACCATAGAATCTCCAGTTTATTGTTATTTAAATCAGGTCTTGGATTATAGGCTAAGTCGTTCCTCATGTAGGCACATACACCACCACCTTTTCTATTCCTATCTAAGCGTTTTATATTGTAACCTTCTATTTTGACCTCGTCGTCAGTCACCGTATCATCCAACCAGGATTCCGAGATGGATATAACTGCCGCTCTAGTTCTGTTAGCTAGAATCCTAATCTCTGCCAATTTTGGAAGAAGTGATCTTGCGTTGACATGAACAAAGTGAAGGCCTGTTTTCATAAAACAATAATAATCATCAATATATGGCAAGGGGTCATTAGCATTAAAAATAGGTAAATCAATGTCATTGCTGAAGGGTAGCTGTGCCAAACTGCATTTGTTACAAACAAAATGAAATCTGGCACCATTACCATAATTGAACACACATCCATTATGCACCCAACCCTTACACATTTTACATACGGTAAGTTTACTGTTCTTCTTTCATATCTTAGTAAAGTGTATACATATGTCTGGTGGTGTCTGAGATATTAAGAATGATTCTATTGTCTCACATTGACCTATCTTTGCATTACATATAGAGTTAAGGTTATCATTACTAGCTACTAGACCGTCATTATCACCATCACTTATCTGTTTGTTTTGCACCTGTACCATAGTTTGAGGTCCAGGATTAGTATGAATATCACCACTTAATAGTGCCACTATAAAAGTTGTGCGCCACTGTTTTTGTTTGGATATGTGGTGTTGCCATACCTTGCGGCGATAGTGGCACTTACGTTTATGGTAGGATGGCCACTGTTGGGCTTTCACTTTCCAGGGAGCTATCACCCCATTCACCTTTTCCAGTCCCCATGACTGATTTCCTTCTTCAGAGAAATGTAGTATAATGATAAATATAATTATGGCAGCCTGAAGCCCTCTTATGCCAGCCATGGTCACTCTTACGCCAGCCATGGTCACTCTTACGCCAGCCATGGTCACTCTTATGCCAGCCATGGTCACTCTTACGCCAGCCATGGTCACTCTTACGCCAGCCATGGTCACTCTTATGCCAGCCATGGTCACTCTTATGCCAGCCATGGTCACTCTTACGCCAGCCATGGTCACTCTTATGCCAGCCATGGTCACTCTTATGCCAGCCATGGTCACTCTTACGCCAGCCATGGTCACTCTTATGCCAGCCATGGTCACTCTTACGCCAGCCATGGTCACTCTTATGCCAGCCATGGTCACTCTTATGCCAGCCATGGTCACTCTTACGCCAGCCATGGTCACTCTTATGCCAGCCATGGTCACTCTTACGCCAGCCATGGTCACTCTTATGCCAGCCATGGTCACTCTTATGCCAGCCATGGTCACTCTTACGCCAGCCATGGTCACTCTTATGCCAGCCATGGTCACTCTTACGCCAGCCATGGTCACTCTTATGCCAGCCATGGTCACTCTTATGCCAGCCATGGTCACTCTTACGCCAGCCATGGTCACTCTTACGCCAGCCATGGTCACTCTTATGCCAGCCATGGTCACTCTTATGCCAGCCATGGTCACTCTTACGCCAGCCATGGTCACTCTTATGCCAGCCATGGTCACTCTTACGCAAGCCATGGTCACTCTTACGCCAGCCAGGGTCACTCTTACGCCAGCCATGGTCACTCTTAGCCAGCCATGGTCACTTTATCCAGCCATGGTCACTCTTATGCCAGCCATGGTCACTCTTATGCCAGCCATGGTCACTCTTACGCCAGCCATGGTCACTCTTATGCCAGCCATGGTCACTCTTATACCAGCCATGGTCACTCTTACGCCAGCCATGGTCACTCTTATGCCAGTATGGTCACTCTTACGCCAGCCATGGTCACTCTTACGCCAGCCATGGTCACTCTTACGCAGCCATGGTCACTCTTATGCCAGCCATGGTCACTCTTACGCCAGCCATGGTCACTCTTACGCCAGCCATGGTCACTCTTACGCCAGCCATGGTCACTCTTATGCCAGCCATGGTCACTCTTACGCCAGCCATGGTCACTCTTAGCCAGCCATGGTCACTCTTACGCCAGCCAGGTCACTCTTACGCCAGCCAGGTCACTCTTACGCCAGCCATGGTCACTCTTATGCCAGCCATGGTCACTCTTACGCCAGCCATGGTCACTCTTATGCCAGCCATGGTCACTCTTAGCCAGCCATGGTCACTCTTATGCCAGCCATGGTCACTCTTACGCTAGCCATGGTCACTCTTATGCCAGCCATGGTCACTCTTACGCCAGCCATGGTCACTCTTATGCCAGCCAGGTCACTCTTACGCCAGCCATGGTCACTCTTACGCTCAGCCATGGTCACTCTTACGCCAGCCAGGGTCACTCTTACGCCAGCCATGGTCACTCTTATGCCAGCCATGGTCACTCTTACGCCAGCCATGGTCACTCTTATCCAGCCAAGGGTCACTCTTACGCCAGCCATGGTCACTCTTACGCCAGCCATGGTCACTCTTACGCCAGCCATGGTCACTCTTATGCCAGCCATGGTCACTCTTACGCCAGCCATGGTCACTCTTACGCCAGCCAGGGTCACTCTTACGCCAGCCAGGGTCACTCTTACGCCAGCCAGGGTCACTCTTACGCCAGCCATGGTCACTCTTATGCCAGCCATGGTCACTCTTACGCCAGCCATGGTCACTCTTACGCCAGCCATGGTCACTCTTATGCCAGCCATGGTCACTCTTATGCCAGCCATGGTCACTCTTACGCAGCCATGGTCACTCTTAGCCAGCCATGGTCACTCTTACGCCAGCCATGGTCACTCTTATGCCAGCCATGGTCACTCTTACGCCAGCCATGGTCACTCTTACGCCAGCCATGGTCACTCTTACTGCCAGCCAGGTCACTCTTACGCCAGCCATGGTCACTCTTATGCCAGCATGGTCACTCTTACGCCAGCCATGGTCACTCTTAGCCAGCCAAAAAGGGTACTCTTACGCCAGCCAGGGTCACTCTTACGCCAGCCATGGTCACTCTTACGCCAGCCAGGGTCACTCTTCACTCTATCACTTCACAACAAAAATTTGTTTTGTTTTCTTTAGTTTTTTATTAAAAAGTAACATTTATGAAGGGTTTCAGGGAAACCGGCAGACCGGACTTGAGTCCTGGAGATGGGAAGTACAGTGCCGGCACTCTGAAGGAGGGGTGTTAATTTTGCTGTTTTATAACTGTAGCGTAAGCACGCCTCTGGCAAGACAGTGATGGGATGAATGATGATGAAAGTTTTTCTTTGTCAGGCCACCCTGCCTTGGTAGCAGACGGCCTATGTGTTAATAAAAATAAATAAAAAGAATCCCCTGATCCTATCAGACACCTAGCAATAGCCTAATAGCTAATCTAGAAATCACCACTGATTACTAATAAATTTCCTGTTATCACATACCCACATTACCCCTTACTTATCCCCTTACTTCAGACACTCCCTTCACTCCTCACTTCACAGTCCGGCTTCACCTATCACACTTCTAGCTCATTTCCATCTTGGCAGGGTAAAAAAAAAGTTTTAATCAATGGCGATGTCCTTCCAAAGTCCCATCAATCCCATTTAGCGGGGCTCGTCGTGTTGTTGTCTGGTCCTCCTAGAGTTGATGTGTCAGCCATTTTTAAAAGCAGTGAGGGGAAAAACGGCCACTACATCCTGAGATTCTTTGGAGTTTTGTCGTTAGATTTGGCGTTTTCGCCTATGTTTCCCTCCTAATGTACACTGGTCAGTCAATATGGAAGTCAGCTGTTGAAAAAATATCCTTGGCTGTTTAACTAATCCACTTCTTTCCCACATTTAGCACTGAGGGAGAGAACCGCCGCTACGCCAGACAGTTTCTTTGGAGTTTGTTTTATAGATTTGGCGGCTTCTGCTGTGTTTCCCTCCCATTAACACTGTGCAGCTGATATGATGGTCAGCTACTGTCAGTATAGTTAGAACGTCGCTTCATAGTTGTACGTCTGGCAGTAGCTGGTGATTGAATGGCAGTCAGCCATGTTTAAATGTTCACTTCCTTCCCTCACCTGGCACTGACTAACCCTCACCTGGCACTGTTGTAAAAACCGACACTACTCTACATTACAGACCTGACAGTTTCCTTGGAGTTTTGTTGATTAGGTTTTCCCTTATGTTGACTTCACATTAACACTGTGCAGTTGATATGGGAGTCAGTTACTTCAGTGTAATGGAAAACGTTGCTTGTCTGGTTGTACGTCTGGTAGCGGGTCTGGTATTTGAATGCCGGTCTCCTCTTTTGGTCATATTTGGTCCATTTCGCTGTAGTCACCGTCAGTTTTCTTGTCACTATAAGTTCCTTGAATGGTGTTGCAACAGTTCTTGCAAATAGGCCATCACTGGAGTTTGGGTCAGCCCAGGGAATGTCAAAATATAGGAGCAGCGTTGTTGCTGCTGCCTGGGTCATCACCCAGTTCCTCCTCAACGTTGTTTTGTCAACATTCTTCAAAATGTAAAATCGAGTTTTTTTTTACAGGGCCGCAATAAGAGTCACTGCAGGAGTGAAGACGTTCAAAAACACATCTGAGTAACCTCACCTCTTGTGGGCTATTGTAAGCTGGAGCATGGTCATGTTAGTTGTTACAGGAGCCTAGGAGAGGTTGTAAGATCATATGAGGTGATGCAGGATCCTATAGGAGTCTGTAAGGAATCTGCAAGAAGTCTGTAAGGAGTCTATGTAGGAGAATAGGATCCTGTGAGAAAGATCATGTGAGCCCCCCCCCCCCCCCCCCCCCCCCCCCCCCCCCCATGTCAAATATAGGAGAGCGTTGTTGCTGCGCTGGTACATCACCTAGTTCCTCCCAACGTTGTTTGTAACATTCTTAAATGTAAAATCGAGTTATTACCTGAGGCCGCAGCTAGAGTCATGCAGGAGTGAAGACGTTCAAACACATCTGAGTAACCTCACCTATGGGGCTATTGGCTGAGCATGGTATGTTAGTTGTTACAGGAGCCTAGGAGGTCTAGATCATGGGTATAGATCCATAGAGTCTGTAGGAATCTCAAGTCTGTAAGTCTATGAGAATAGATCCTGTGAGAAAGATCATGTGAGCTGGTGCAGGATCCTGTGAGGCCCCAAAGCTGGTAACATTACCTGAGGCTCCCACCTGGTAACATTACATGAGGCCTCAGCTGGTAACATTATCTTAGGCCCCCAGCTGGTAACATTACCTTAGGCTCCAGCTGGTAACGTTAAATGAGGCCTCAGCTGGTAACATTACCTTAGGCCCCCAACTAGTAACATTACCTTAGGCTCCAGCTGGTAACATTACCTGAGGCCCCCAACTAGTAACATTACCTTAGGCCCCCAACTAGTAACATTACCTCATGCCCCCAGCAGGTAACATTACTCTAGGCTCGAGCTGGTAACATTACCTGAGGCCCCCAGCTGGTAACATTACCTTAGGCCACAGCTGGTAACATTACCTGAGGCCCCAGCTGATAATATTACCTGAGGCTCCCAGCTGGTAACTTTACCTGTGGCCCCCAGCTGGTAACATTACCTGAGGCCCCCAGCTGGTAACTTTAAATGTGGCCCCCAGCTGGTAACATTACCTGAGGCCCTCAGCTGGTAACATTACCTGAGGCCCCCAGCTGGTAACATTACCTGATGCTCCCAGCTGGTAACATTACCTGAGGCCACAGCTGGTAAGATTACCTTAGGCCCCAGCTGGTAACATTTCCTTAGGCTCCAGCTAGTAACATTACCTGAGGCCCTCAGCTGGTAACATTACGTGCACGAACATTGAACCTCAGTTCAGGTTCTCCTAACAAGCAGAACACAGCTCCAGTTCTCCACTGGTTTGTCTTTCTGGTCATATTTCGTTTTGCATCTTCCACATCAATGTCTTAAGGAACTCGGTCGAGTGATTTGTTTTAAATCTATGCAATCTAGCGATCAATTTCTTTCTTAAAGACCCATGGTGCAGCACAAGCTTTAATCAAGACAACGTTTCGCTCTTTGTAGAGCTTAGAAGAATTCATGCAGAGGATACAAAGCGAATGTGTGTATATACCTAAAGGAAAAGTGAAAAAAGAGAGGTGAGTGTACATACTGAGAGGTGTATGTCTGTGTATATACTGAGAGGTGTGTGTCTGTGTATATACTAAGAGGTGTATGTCTGTGTATATACTGAGAGGTGTATGTCTGTGTATATACTGAGAGGTATATGTCTGTGTATATACTGAGAGGTATATGTCTGTGTATATACTGAGAGGTGTATGTCTGTGTATATACTGAGAGGTGTATGTGTGTGTATATACTTAGAGGTGTATGTCTGTGTATATACTGAGAGGTATATGTCTGTGTATATACTGAGAGGTGTATGTCTGTGTATATACTGAGAGGTGTGTGTCTGTGTATATACTGAGAGGTGTATGTCTGTGTATATACTGCGAGGTGTATGTCTGTGTATATACTGAGAGGTGTATGAATGTGTATATACTGAGAGGTGTATGTGTGTGTATATACTGAGAGGTGTATGTCTGTGTATATACTGAGAGGTATATGTCTGTGTATATACTGAGAGGTGTATGTCTGTGTATATACTGAGAGGTGTGTGTCTGTGTATATACTGAGAGGTGTATGTCTGTGTATATACTGCGAGGTGTATGTCTGTGTATATACTGAGAGGTGTATGTCTGTGTATATACTGAGAGGTGTATGTCTGTGTATATACTGAGAGGTGTATGTCTGTGTATATACTGAGAGGTGTATGTCTGTGTATATACTGAGAGGTATATGTCTGTGTATATACTGAGAGGTGAATGTCTGTGTATATACTGCCAGGTGTATGTCTGTGTATATACTGAGAGGTATATGTCTGTGTATATACTGAGAGGTGTATGTCTGTGTATATACTGAGAGGTGTATGTCTGTGTATATACTGAGAGGTGTATGTCTGTGTATATACTGAGAGGTGTATGTCTGTGTATATACTGAGAGGTGTATGTCTGTGTATATACTGAGAGGTGTATGTCTGTGTATATACTGAGAGGTGAATGTCTGTGTATATACTGAGAGGTGTATGTCTGTGTATATACTGAGAGGTGTGTGTCTGTGTATATACTAAGAGGTGTATGTCTGTGTATATACTGCGAGGTGTATGTCTGTGTATATACTGAGAGGTGTATGTCTGTGTATATACTGAGAGGTGTATGTCTGTGTATATACTGAGAGGTGTATGTCTGTGTATATACTGAGAGGTATATGTCTGTGTATATACTGAGAGGTGAATGTCTGTGTATATACTGCCAGGTGTATGTCTGTGTATATACTGAGAGGTATATGTCTGTGTATATACTGAGAGGTGTATGTCTGTGTATATACTGAGAGGTGTATGTCTGTGTATATACTGAGAGGTGTATGTCTGTGTATATACTGAGAGGTGTATGTCTGTGTATATACTGAGAGGTGTATGTCTGTGTATATACTGAGAGGTGTATGTCTGTGTATATACTGAGAGGTGAATGTCTGTGTATATACTGAGAGGTGTATGTCTGTGTATATACTGCGAGGTGAATGTCTGTGTATATACTGAAAGGTATATGTCTGTGTATATACTGAGAGGTGTATATCTGTGTATATACTGAGAGGTGTATGTCTGTGTATATACTGAGAGGTGTATGTCTGTGTATATACTGAGAGGTATATGTCTGTGTATATACTGAGAGGTGTATGTCTGTGTATATACTGAGAGGTGAATGTCTGTGTATATACTGAGAGGTGAATGTCTGTGTATATACTAAGAGGTGAATGGCTGTGTATATACTGATAGGTTAATGGCTGTGTATATACTGAGAGGTGAATGTCTGTGTATATACTGAGAGGTGAATGGCTGTGTATATACTGAGAGGTGTATGTCTGTGTATATACTGAGAGGTGAATGGCTGTGTATATACTGAGAGGTATATGTCTGTGTATATACTGAGAGGTGTATGTGCTGTGTATATACTGAGAGGTGAATGGATGTGTATATACTGAGAGGTATATGGCTGTGTATATACTGAGAGGTGAATGTCTGTGTATATACTGAGAGGTGTATGTCTGTGTATATACTGAGAGGTGAATGCTGTGTATATACTGAGGGTGAATGGCTGTGTATATACTGAGAGGTATATGTCTGTGTATATACTGAGAGGTGTATGGTGTGTATATACTGAGAGTGTGATGTCTGTGTATATACTGAGAGGTGTAATGCTCTGTGTATATACTGGAGGTATATGTCTGTCAGTTATACTGAGAGGTGAATGGCTGTGCATATATAGAGGGTGAATGGTGGTGTTATATACCTGAGATATTCTGTTATTATGAATGGTGATCTGGTCTAGTTTAATACTAGAGGTATAGTGCTGTGTATAAAAACTGAGGTGAAGGGGCTGTGTTTTAATATATCTGGTGTATACTGAGAGGTTAATACCTGTGTATTACTAGAGGTGAAGGTCTGTTAATATACCTGAGTTGCTGGGTATGCAGTTTATAACCTGGTGTAGGGTTGCGGTTTAATAACCTGGGTGTATGGTTGCAGTTTAATAACCTGGTGGGTTGCGTTAATAACTGAGGGTGTAGGTCTGTTAATAAGCTGGTGTGACTGGGTTATGTTTTATACCTGAGAGGTGTTGCGGTTTATATACTGAGAGGTTATATCTGTGTTCTGGGTGTGAGGTTTATAACTGAGTGTTGTCTGTGTTATACAGGGTTTAATACCTGGTGTATAACTGGAGGTTAGCAGGTTTATATACCTGGGTGCTGGAGTGCATGTTTATAACCTGGAGGTGTCAGTGTTTATATACCTGGTGTCTGGTTGCATTTATAACCTGGTTTGCTGGGTGCAGTTTATAACCTGGTGTCTGGTGCAGGTTTAATAACCTGGTGTCTGGGTTGCAGGTTTAATAACCCTGGTGTGCTGGGCTGAGTTTTAATAACCTGGTGTCTGGGTTGCAGTTTAATAACCCTGGTGTCTGGGTTGCAGTTTAATAACCCTGGTGTGCTGGGTTGCAGTTTAATAACCTGGTGTGCTGGGTTGCAGGTTTAATAACCCTGGTGTTCTGGGTTGCAGGTTTAGTAACCCTGGTGTCTGGGTTGCAGGTTTAATAACCCTGGTGTCTGGTTGCTGGTTAATAACCCTGGTATGCTGGGTTGCAGGTTTAATAACCTGTGTATGCTGGGTAGCAGGTTTAATAACCCTGGTGACTGGGTTGCAGGTTTAATAACCCTGGTTGCTGGGTTGCAGGTTTAATAACCCTGGTGTGCTGGGTTGTGGTTTAATAACCTGGTGTGCTGGGTGCTGGTTTAATAACCCTGGTGTGCTGGGTGCTGGTTTATAACCCTGGTGTGCTGGGTTGCAGTTTAATAACCCTGGTGTGCTGGGTTGCTGGTTTAATAACCCTGGTGTCTGGTTCTGTTAATACCCTGGTGTGCTGGGTTGCGGTTTAATAACCCTGGTGTGTTGGGTTGCAGGTTTAATAACCCTGGTGTCTGGGTTGCGGTTTAATAACCCTGGTGTCTGGGTTGCAGGTTTAATAACCCTGGTGTCTGGGTTGCAGGTTTAATAACCCTGGTGTGCTGGGTGCAGTTTTAATAACCCTGGTGTGCTGGGTTG
Organism: Cherax destructor; assembly: GCA_009830355.1. Lineage (NCBI taxonomy): Eukaryota > Metazoa > Arthropoda > Malacostraca > Decapoda > Parastacidae > Cherax > Cherax destructor. Next base: position 34,692 of record WNWK01014346.1, on the reverse strand, counting down.
CAGGTTTAATAACCCTGGTGTTCTGGGTTGCAGGTTTAATAACCCTGGTGTGCTGGGTTGCAGTTTAATAACCCTGGTGTTCTGGGTTGCTTGTTTAATAACCCTGGTGTGCTGGGTTGCAGGTTTAATAACCCTGGTGTACTGGGTCGCTGGTTTAATAAACCTGGTGTGCTGGGTTGCTGGTTTAATAACCCTGGTGTGCTGGGTTGCTTGTTTAATAACCCTGGTGTGCTGGGTTGCAGGTTTAATAACCCTGGTGTGCTGGGTTGCAGGTTTAATAACCCTGGTGTGCTGGGTTGCAGGTTTAATAACCCTGGTGTGCTGGGTTGCTGGTTTAATAACCCTGGTGTATTGGGTTTCAGGTTTAATAACCCTAGTATGCTGGGTTTCAGGTTTAATAACCCTAGTGTGCTGGGTTACAGGTTTAATAACCTTGGTGTGCTGGGTTACTTGTTTAATAAACCTGGTGTGCTGGGTTGCTGGTTTAATAACCCTGGCGAGCTGGGTTGCTGGTTTAATAACCCTGGCGAGCTGGGTTGCTGGTTTAATAACCCTGGCGAGCTGGGTTGCTTGTTTAATAACACTGGTGTGCTGGGTTACTTGTTTAATAACCCTGGTGTGCTGTGATGCTTGTTTCATAACCCTGGTGTGCTGCGTTGCTAGTTTAATAACTTTGGTGGGCTGGGTTGCTGGTTTAATAACCCTGGAGTGCTGGGTTGCTGGTTTAATAACCCTGGTGTGCTGGGTTGCTGGTTTAATAACCCTGGTGTGCTGCGTTGCTAGTTTAATAACTTTGGTGGGCTGGGTTGCTGGTTTAATAACCCTGGAGTGCTGGGTTGCGTTCTGGCGTTTAATAACCCTGGTAAAAGGTGCTGCGGTGTGCTAGGGTTTAATAACCCTTCGGGTTTGTGTGCTGGGTTGCTTGTTTAATAACCCTGAAGTGCTGGGTTACAGGTTTAATAACCCTGGTGTGCTGGGTTGCTTGTTTAATAACCCTGGTGTGCTTGGTTGCTGGTTTAAAAACCCTGGTGTGCTGGGTTGCTGGTTTAATAACCCTGGTGTGCTGCGTTGCTAGTTTAATAACCCTGGTGTGCTGTGGTTGGTGCTATTATTTAATAAATGTATGGAAGAGGGTAAGGTACCTAGGGATTGGCAGAGAGCGTGTATTGTTCCTTTGTATAAAGGCAAAGGGGACAAAGGAGAGTGCAAAAATTATAGGGAAATAAGTCTGTTGAGTGTACCTGGTAAAGTGTATGGTAGAGTTATTATTGAAAGAATTAAGAGTAGGACAGAGAGCAGGATAGCAGATGAACAAGGGGCTTTAGGAAAGGTAGGGGGTGTGTAGACCAAGTGTTTACAGTGAAACATATAGGCGAACAGTATTTGGATAAGGGTAAAGAGGTTTTTGTGGCATTTATGGATTTGGAAAAGGCGTATGATAGGGTGGATAGGGGGGCAATGTGGCAGATGTTGCAGGTGTATAGAATAGGACGTAGGTTACTGAAAGCAGTGAAGAGTTTTTATGAGGATAGTGAGGCTCAGGTTTGAGTGTGTAGGAGGGAGGGAGACTATTTCCCAGTAAAAGTGGGCCTTAGACAAGGATGTGTGATGTCACTGTGGTTGTTCAATATATTTATAGATGGGGTTGTAAGAGAAGTGAATGTGAGGGTCTTGGCAAGAGGTGTGAGGTTAAAAGATGAAGAATCAAATACAAAGTGGGAGTTGTCACAGTTGCTTTTTGCTGATGACACTGTGCTTTTGGGAGATTCTGAAGAGAAGTTGTAGAGGTTGGTGGATGAATTTGGTAGGGTGTGTAAAAAAAGAAAATTGAAAGTGAAAATAGGAAAGAGTAAGGTGATGAGGATAACAAAAAGATTAGGTGACGAAAGATTGGATATCAGATTGGAAGGAGAGAGTATGGAGGAGGTGAATGTATTCAGAAATTTGGGAGTGGACATGTCAGCAGATGGGTCTATGAAGGATGAGGTGAATTATAGAATTGATGAGGGAAAAAGGGTGAGTGGAGCACTTCGGAGTCTGTGGAGACAAAGAACTTTGTCCATGGAAGTAAAGAGGGGAATGTATGAGAGTATAGTTATACCAACACTCTTATATTTGTGTGAAGCATGGGTGATGAATGTTGCAACGAGGAGAAGGCTGGAGGCAGTGGAGATGTCATGTCTGAGGTCAATGTGTGGTGTGAATATAATGCAGAGAATTCGGAGTTTGGAAATTAGGAGGTGCGGGATTACCAAAACAATTATCCAGAGAGCTGAGGAGGGGTTGTTGAGGTGGTTCGGACATGTACAGAGAATGGAACGAGACAGAATGACTTCGAGAGTGTATAAATCTGTAGTGTAGGGAAGGCGTGGTAGGGGTCAGCCTAGGAAAGGTTGGAGGGAGGGGGTAAAGGAGGTTTTATGTGCGAGGGGTTTGGACTTCCACCAAGCATGTGTGAGCGTATTTGATAGGAGTGAATGGAGACAAATGGTTTTTAATACTTGACGTGCTGTTGAAGTGTGAGCAAAGTAACATTTATGAAGGGATTCAGGGAAACCGGCAGGCCGGACTTGAGTCCTGGAGATTGGAAGTACAGTGTCTGCACTCTGAAGGATGGGTGTTAATGTTCCAGTTTTATAACTGTAGTGAAAAGTACACCTCTGGAAAGACAGTGATGGTGTGAATGATGATGAAAGTTTTTCTTTTTCGGGCCACCCTGCCTTGGTGGGAATCGGCCGATGTGTTAATAATAAAAATAATAATATACATACACACACACACACACACACAACATATATATATATATATATATATATATATATATATATATATATATATATATATATATATATATATATATATACTTATATATGTATATAAATATATATATACTATATATATATATATATATATATATATATATATATATATATATATATATATATATAATATATATATATATATATATATATATATATATATATATATATATATATATATATATATATATATATATATATATATATATATATATATATATATATATATATATATTTTAACACATCGGTCGATTCCCACCAAGGCAGGGTGGCCTTGGTGGGATATATATATATATATATATATATATATATATATATATATATATATGGCCCGGGAGGGCCATGCCCATGCGAGGGAGAGAGGAGTAGGCCTGTTGACTGAGTGATGCCTGAACGAGAAGTGATAGCGATGTAAGAGTGGGCAGGCTGAAGTGGCCTGCCCACCGAGAGGCCTGGCCTCTGGGGGAAACTATGGGAACTAAGCATGTAGGCTTACAGGCCTACATTTTGCTTGGCTGGCAGACAGCATAGGCTGTCTATGCAGACAGTACAGGCTGTCTACAGGTGTACTAGCCTCAACAAGCAGTATTTTATATTATTGTACCCACGAACAAGTGGTATTGATCAATAACAACACCGCATCATGTGGTTTTCGCTCACCATGAGGCAGGCCAAAACAATATGGGTTCGAGTCCTTAGCTAGTCGCTGTGTTGTTATTGATCAATACAACCTCTTCGTGGTTACAATAATATATATATATATATATACATATATATATATATATATATATATATATATATATATATATATATATATATATATATATATATATATATATATAATATATATATATATATATATATATGCTGGGAATTCGCAAGAGCAGGCGAAATATTCACAAACACTGATCTCTGGCCGACGGAGACTCGACCCTACGAACCTTGTGACAGGAACGCAGTCTCCGTCGGCCAGAGATCAGTGTTTATATATATATATATATATATATATATATATATATATATATATATATATATATATATATATATTATATATAAATTAACATCCACCAGAACGCTGACACACATCTCCAAAGCAGCTCGCCATCAAGATGTTAGCAAATTCGCTGACCTCTTGAAGAAAGTCAACAATGCCAACAACAGAACACCTGACGCCTCAAAAATCAGGGCCCAAATTAGCAGAAAAATAGAAGATGGTAATACTTTTGAAGCACTGAGGCTTATCACTAGTGAGGATACCATCTCTCCTAAGTACGTCATTACAGCACAAGCCCTGAAGGACAAACATCCACCCAGGGCTCCCAGTACAAACATTGACCTCCCTGACATTGCAGCAGGTGAAGAACATTTAACCTTACAGGACGCTGATGTGTATAAAGCTGCTATGTCATTTCCACAGGGCTCAGCAGGAGGTTTCACCGGTTTAAGACCACAACACTTAAAACAAATGCTCAATCCAGCACTTGGTGAGGAGGTTGCTGTCTGATCTCACCAAATTTTCCAATGTGTGCCTGGCTGGCAGTGTCCCAGAGGCCATTAGACCCCTTTTCTTTGGTGCCTGACTGTGTGCCCTCCGGAAAAAGGATGGAGGAATCAGACCCATTGCAGTGGGCAACACCCTTCGGCGCCTAGTTGCCAAGGCTGCAGTACGAATGGTGAGTCAAGATGCTGCCTCAATGTTGAAACCAACTCAGCTCGGTTTTGGTGTTCAACCAGGCTGTGAAGCAGCTGCCCATGCAGCACGAGTATACATCAACAACATGTCCAATGAAAAAGCCTTAATCAAATTGGACTTTGCCAATGCTTTCAACTCAGTCAGAAGGGATGCTGCTCTCCAAGCAGTTTCTAGGCACTTTTCTTCCCTCTATCCTTTCATAGAATTGTGTTATAGTGTGGCTTATAAACTATTGTTTGGGGACCATGAAACTGACCTGGAAAACCCTATCTGAAATTCTAGGAACAAAAAAGTTATCCGGAAACAGAACAATCAAACTAACAAAATCAGATTAACCTCTACTCCCACCGACTGAAACAACAAACAGACTAAATGTTTTCTTCTCCACCATAGGAAAAAACCTAGCGAGTAAAATTCCAAGCTCAAACACCACACCTAGCGACTACCTCACTGGCACCTACCCGAATACACTATTCCTAGCTCCGACCAACCCAACAGAAGTCTCACTTATCATCAACGCACTAAAAAACAAAGCAGGAGATTTAAATAACTTACCACCTTTTATATACAAAAAAGCTTCCCAAGTACTGTCACCAATTATTGCAACACTCTTTAACAAATCTATCGAATCCTCACCTTCCCATCAATACTCAAAATAGTGAGGGTCACCCCAATACATAAAGGAGGAGATCAAACAGACCTGAATAACTATAGGCCAATATCTAACTTACCTCTTCTCTCTAAAATCTTTGAAAAAATAATTCATAGACAGATCTATTCCTACCTCATCTCCCACAACATACTCAACCCATGTCAGTTTGGATTCAGACCTAATAAAAACAGGAATGATGCTATTATACACATGCTAGAACTAATATATACCGCTCTCGAGAATAAAGAAATCCCAGTGGGAATCTTCATTGATTTACGTAAAGCTTTTGATACAGTTGACCATGATTTGTTGCACATAAAATTAACACACTATGGTATAAGAGGACACTCCCTCAACTACCTAAATTCCTACCTTAGCAACAGAAGCCAATATGTGTACACAAATGCAGCTAACTCTTCCCCACAAACAATTACAGTTGGTGTCCCACAGGGAAGTGTCCTTAGCCCACTCTTTCTCATTTACATAAACGACCTACCAAATGCATCCCAACTCCTCAAATCCATACTATTTGCAGATGACACTACATACGTCTTCTCTCACCCAAGCCCAGACATACTAGCACACACTGTAAATGCTGAATTACAGAAAATATCTCAATATTGACAAAACCTATTTCATTCAGTTTGGGAACAGAGCTGCAAATGTTCCACTTAACATAATGATAAACGGATCACTTGTCACAAAACTCACAGAGGGAAAATTCTTAGGAATCCATCTTGACAGTGGCCTCAAATTTCAGACACATGTACAACAAATTTCAAAGAAAATCTCCAAGACTGTAGGCATACTATCGAAGATACGGTACTATGTTCCACAATCAGCTCTCCTTGCCCTATATCACTCACTTATTTACCCCTACCTCACCTATGGAATCTGTGCATGGGGCTCAACAACAACGAATCATCTCAGACCTTTAATAACCCAACAAAAGGCTGCAGTCAGAATGATAACAAATTCCCACTCTAGACAGCAAACTCCACCAATATTCAAAAGTCTAAACTTACTCACCATACAAGACATCCATACTTTTTATTGTGCCTTCTATATACATAGAACACTAAACTCAAATATAAACCCTCCACTCAAACTTCTCTTTACCAACCTTAACAGGACACATGACCATAACACAAGACACAGATCACTCTTTGATGCTCCCAGGGTCCATCTAACACTATGTGAAAACTCAATGCACATAAAAGGCCCAAAAATCTGGAATTCATTACCTGTGAATACCAAAAAAACCCTGTCTGTATATCAATTCAAGACTCTTCTTAAAAACCACTTACTCACCCAAAACTAAATACATAGTACTTAACCTTACCTACGAAGCTAAATACATAGTACTTAATCTTACCTACAAAACTAAATACACAGTACTTAACCTTACCTACAAAACTAAATACACAGTACTTAACCTTACCTACAAAACTAAATACACAGTACTTAACTTACCTACAAAGTTAACAAATCACTTTCCACTGCCTCAAAACATAATTACTCACTGTGTTACTCCCCTAGCCTCACACTGTGTTACTCCCCTAGCCTCACACTGTGTTACTCCCCTAGCCTCACACTGTGTTACTCCCCTAGCCTCACACTGTGTTACTCCCCTAGCCTCACACTGTGTTACTCCCCTAGCCTCACACTGTGTTACTCCCTAGCCTCACACTGTGTTACTCCCTAGCCTCACACTGTGTTACTCCCCTAGCCTCACACTGTGTTACTCCCCTAGCCTCACACTGTGTTACTCCCCTAGCCTCACACTGTGTTACTCCCCTAGCCTCACACTGTGTTACTCCCCTAGCCTCACACTGTGTTACTCCCCTAGCCTCAGAATCCCATAAATAAATGCCCATAGAACAATAAATTCTCATAAATTCTCATCCTGAATCCATCCAAATGTGAAATCATATCAGTCAATCAACAAGTGATAGATGCAGTGCTATCAAAACTACCAGGAGCAACAGTCATTGCCCCTACTAATAGTGTCTTGCTTGGAGCACCTCT
>WNWK01014346.1:5000-22500 GCA_009830355.1 Cherax destructor | reverse complement strand
GGAAATTAAAAGTGTATCGGAGTATAAAACAAATTCCAATCACGCAATAGAGCGAAAAACTAATGTGAAGGACCTCGGAGTGATAATGTCAGAGGATCTCACTTTCAAAGATCACAACAATGTATCCACCACATCTGCTAGGAAATGATACGATGGATAATGAGAACCTTCAAAAGTAGAGATGCCAAGCCCATGATGATTCTCTTCAAATCGCTTGTTCTCTCTAGGTTGGAATATTGCTGTACACTGACGGCCCCCTTCAAGGCAGGCAAAATTGCAGACCTGGAGATTGTACAGAGAACTTTCACGGCACGTATAAGTACGATAGAGCACCTAAATTACTGGGAACGGTTGAAACCCATTGATTTGTACTCCCTGGAATGCAGGAGAGAGAGATACAGGATAATATATACTTGGAAAATTCTAGAGGGACTAGTACCAAATGTGTACACAAGCACGCTAGGAGACAACACAATAAGTGTCAAGGGCTCAAGATTGTTTAACTACCTCCCAGCATACATAAGGCGCTGGACAGGCACGTAAACTCAGTGCCTGACCAGCCGGCTGTGGTTCGTACGTCTTTTTACGTGCGGCCATCAGTAACAGCCTGGTTGATCAGGGTCTGATCCACCTCGAGGCCTGGACTGCGAGGGGGTTGATACCCTTCCCACCCCCTTCTCTCCGTTGTTTCTGGCTTCTGCTGTCAAGCGACTTATGAACGTGATTAATACATTACAGGAGCTTTTATCAAATAATGTTTATGTATAAGAAAATTTTTTGAAAGCCAAACATTATTCTTTTGCAAGCCTATTACTTTTTTTTGGGCAAGCCTAATGCGTGTTTATAAGACGGATTCTTTTTATAGTGTAGTTTTTAGTGGGACTAGTTTAGTCTGAGGCGGCTCATCCTTGCTGGGAAAGCTCTCTATAATACAACATACCAGTTTTTCATGGACAAAGTTAAACTAACTTCAATGAGGTTAACTTTCCATGCCACGACGCTGACACCAGAGGTTTGTGTGTCAGCTCGGCCAATATGATTGGTGGTGGAGGTTTCTCAAGTCCCACTCATGTTTGTGTAACTAAAAGCTAATTTGTTGAGTGACAATTTTTTTTTTCTTCTTGCTGGGGGGTTTAATTAATCAAAAGTAGGAAAATTTAATTTTACCGATTTTTTTCCCTCTTGCGTTTGGGAAAGAGCAGTCATGAAGACGGGACTGACGTCAGAGTGAATGTGTAGTGGTACATCTTAGACGTCTTGATGTCACTGGATGTACTGAGGTCACTGAGTACGACCCAATATATCATGAACCTAAGTTTGATTTAATTCCATTTTTAAATGGCACAACTCTGCCTATATAAACCATAACTCTCAGCCTATAAATGGCATAAATGTCAGTAATTTATTTTTTAATAATTCAACCCATGTGGGTTTGATCCTCCGTCTGCTGAGCGCCAGACAGACGCGTTTCTTATTTGTACTCGCCCAGTTGTCAGTTCCGAATAAATGCCATAACTGTCACTCTGTAAATTCCATAACTCTCTCCCTCTAAATTAAGTTATTCTGACGTGAAAACTTTACTATAACGTGATAAAATAATTCAACGCCATAACTACAAGGATTCCAAGTCTTTAGTGACTATTTGAGAATAGTTTAGTATGTAGTAGTATGTTACGAAATGCGACATCTATTAAAATAAACATCTACCAGAGAATATTAATATTGATCGCCCTCCAGTATCAGTTCTTCAGTAAGAATTCAAGACCAATTATCCTGTATCATATTAGGCTTATCATAGCTCTTTGGTTTTTAAATAAATTAGATTACAAGTGGTTGAATAAATACCAAACAAAAAAAAGTGAGAACTTTAATATACAAGGAAAGAAATTCAAGGTTATTATTATTATTTATAGTAAAGCGTGAACTTAGCATTAAGGAAAGCGGGTCCTACACTTCACTTGGTATATATGTAACTTCTGTATATTTATGGAGAACTCATTCTGTACATTTAATTTAATTGTACTTTTTGTACTTACAACAGTGTACAATATTATACTCTCAAAGGAACTGTACCATCAAGTACTGTACTGAATTATACTAAAAGTACAAGAGTAATGTGTGTGGAATTTTTTTTTCATAATTTCCTAGCTGTGAAACATATAAATGAATAATATAATGATTGAGTAATGGAATGTGATGCTGATTTGGGCCCTTCGAGAAATTTCGGAGGGGGGTGGAGAACAGTCAATAGGGACGACAGAGAGACACCATATTGAATTTAATCTGTGGACACAGGACCGATTTGAGCAATGTAATTCGGCATTTTTCGAGGCCATAATGGGGTGTTTCGGCCTGAATTTGTAATTGGACCCCGTATTAATGTCTCCTACTGAAGAATTGGGACAGGAAATTTACGAAACCACCATAATAGGTTGGTGAGAATGGAAAATGAATGATGCGGCGTCATCGCACCTCGCCCAGGGAAGTACGCCATGTTACTTAACAGCTGACTGGCCAGTTGGATTCTATTTGCTAGGGAGGTGTTAGTGTGTGTTCCACCTGCAACATATATGGTGAGTGTTAATTTAAAAATTTATCTTTTTAATAATTGCAGATATGGTGTTTTAATAAATATATTTATTGTTAATTAGAAAATTTACCCTGTCTCTGTGTGTATTAGTGTTCCCATTAATCATTTCTGGAGATCGGGTCCTGAAATTGTCATACAGTCCACTAAACTTTAATTACCAGACTTGCTGGTTTTAATATTATAATTATTAATTTATTGTCAGGCCTAGCTTTTTGTAAGAGTGGTGAAGAAGTGGGCAGTCGAAGGAGTTGCAGTTTAGGGACCTATTGTGACTAAGTCCCACTTACCTCACCCAAATTACTTGCAGGTAATAATTCAGGTAATGCTCTGAAAATCTCTTGCAGGTAATTTGCTCACATAATACTACTACTACTACTACTACTACTACTACTACTACTACTACTACTACTACTACTACTACTACTACTACTACTAATAATAATAATAATAATAATAATAATAAATTTTCCAATATGTATGTGTGATTGTGTAGTGTGCTCAACTAAACTGACTGAGAACATGACTGACCAACAGACACAATAAAACAGCTTGCTTGAACAGCAAAACGACCCGTTCGCCAAACAGCAAAATATACAAGGCAGCCGTAAGCAGGAAGGAAAGATAGACAAAAACAACAACTCTAACTGGTGACAATTGATAAATTCTCCATACAAGGCAAAATAAAAAAAAAAATCCCAAATAGCTGAATCCGAATTCAGCAACTTCCAAACCCCGACCACGACAGTATGTAGATGCCAATCAGACCATGGCAAGTCTAAAACTAGACCTGAAGCATAGTCTTTCAGGACAGGCAGTCTCAGAAATTGTCAAAAATTACTAGCTCTAATAAGACTGAACAGAAATGTGAGATGTATGTCCACGCTCACCACCGGACACATACTCTACCAGAAAACAGTCTATATGACACGAGGAGAGGAGAACTGCGCTTCCCCCAGTGTACAACTTAGTATTGTTACCTCGATGATGTCCAGCCAGAGAGAGAGAGAAGCTGAGGCGCCAGGTGTGAGGTCAGACTTACACTCACCCCAGAAATCAAAGTGAGCAAGCAGTTTAGCAGCGAAGGTAACCAATGACAAATCAGATTTGTAATAATGGATCCACGAACAAGTGGTTTTTAAGCAAATAACTTCACCGGCCGAGACTCGAACCCTCGAACTTTAACACGCCACCGTCGTATCCTGTCAAAAATTTGAGACGCCCTAAACCACTTAGCCATCAATGTCACATACATTAAGTGCCTAGTAGCACTGGACATGTCACTCCTGATGCGGACACATACGTGGCTGTGGCAAGCTAATGACTAATTTATCTCTCCTCTCGTTTGGAATACCAGTTACACAAGCAGTTTTATATATTAATGGTGTTAGACAAATGACAACTGCAGTGGCCGAGACTCGAACCCTCGAACTTTAACACGTCACCTTCGCAGCATATATATATTCCACCCCCCGTGGCTTGACTTGAATATATATATATATATATATAATATATAATATATATATATATATATATATATATATATATATATATATATATATATATATATATATATATATATATATATATATATATTTGAATGATGATGAAAGTATTTTCTTTTGGGGATTTTCTTTCTTTTGGGTCACCCTGCCTCGGTGGGAGACCGCCGACTTGTTGAAAAGTATATATATTTATTATATATATATATATATATATATATATATATATATATATATATATATATATATATATATATATATATATATATATATATATATATATATATATATATATATATATATATATATATATATATGCCGAATAGGTAAAACTTGAATTTTGGCTTAAATAGCAACGCTATCTTGCCGAATAAAGCAAGCGAAAATTTGTGAATGCAATAATTTCGCAAAAATCATTCTGAACCTAACAAAAAAAAGGCATATTTCATTGTGTTTGTTTATTATTAAATTATTATAAACTTATCTAAAATATATTTAGTTGGATTAGGATAAATTAAATTGCGCTTGTTATAATAAGGTTAGGTAAGTTTTCTAAGTTCTTTTGGTACAATATTATTAATTCTTACATTAACATATATGAAAAAAATATATCTTTAAACGTATAAGAGAACATTTTAGAAAGGAATATGAGTTCTTGTTAATTGGCCAGTTTTACCTATTGGCACGATATATATATATATATATATATATATATATATATATATATATATATATATATATATATGTCGTGCCGATTAGGTAAAACTGGTCAATTAGCAAGAACTCATCTCAAATTAAGTCCTTTCTAAAATTTTTCTTATACGTTTAAAGATATATTTTTTCATTTATGTTAATGTAAAATTTATAATTTTGTACCAAGAGAAACTTTGAAAACCTACCTAACCTTATTACAACAAGCGCAATTTAATTTAACCAAACCCAACTAAATATATTTTAGATACGTTAACATTAATTTAATAATAAAAAAACACAATGAAATATATTTTTTTCGTTATGTTCAGAATGATTTTGGCGAAATTATTGCATACACAAATTTTCACTTGTCTTATATGGCAAGGTGAGCGTTGCAATTTAAGCCAAAATCGCAAGTTTTACCTAATCGGCACGACATATATACGTATATATATATATGTCGTGCCGATTAGGTAAAACTGGTCAATTAACAAAAACTCATCTAAAATTAAGTCCTGTCTAAAATTTTATCTTATACGTTTAAAGATATATTTTTTTCATTTATGTTAATGTAAGAATTTATAATTTTGTACCAAGAGAAACTTTGAAAACTTACCTAACCTTATTACAACAAGCGCAATTTAATTTAGCCTAACCCAACTAAATATATTTTAGATACGTTAACATTAATTTAATAATAAACAAACACAATGAAATATATTTTTTTCGTTATGTTCAGAATGATTTTGGCGAAATTATTGCATACACAAATTTTCACTTGTCTTATATGGCAAGGTGAGCGTTGCTATTTAAGCCAAAATCGCAAGTTTTACCTAATCGGCACGACATATATATATATATATACCTGGAGAGGGTTTCGGGGGTCAACGTCCCCGCGGCCCGGTCTATGACCAGGCCTCATGGTGGATCAGGGCCTGATCAGCCAGGCTGTTACTGTTGGTCGCACGCAACTCGACATACGAACCACAGCCCGGCTGGTCAGGTACTGACTTTAGGTGCCTGTCCTGCGCCTTCTTGAAGACAGCCAGGGATCTATTGGTAATCCCCCTTATGTTTGCTGGAAGGCAGTTGAAGAGTCTTGGGCCCCTGACTCTTATTGTGTTGTCTCTTATCGTGCTAGTGGCACCCCTGCTTTTCATTGCGGGGATGTTGCATCGTCTGCCGAGTCTTCTGCTTTCATTAGGAGTGATTTTCGTGTGCAAGTTTGGTACTAATCCCTCTAGGATTTTCCAAGTGTATATGATCATGTATCTCTCCCGCCTGCGTTCCAGGGAGTACAGGTTTAGGAACTTCAAGCGTTCCCTGTAATTTGGGTGTTTTATCGCAGTTTTATCATAATTCTCAGAAATGAGAATTGTGTGAGGTCTCGTGGACTAGTGCATCATCTGTCTTTCGCCAAACCAGCATGGGCTCGACTCCTTGGCTAGTCGCAGTGTTGTTATTAGTCAATACCACTCGTTCGTGGGTACAATAATATATATATATATATATATATATATATATATATATATGTATGTATGCATTGTAACCAAGAATGAGTGGTATTGATCAATAACAACACTGAGACTAGCTAAGGACTCGAACCCATGTTGTTTTGGCCCGCCTCATGGTAAGCGAAAACCACATGACGCTCTAACCCACAGGACCACCAAATAGTACAAGAATCAAGCACCCATCAGAGCAGTGTTGTTATTGATCAATTCCACTTGTTCCTGGTTACAATAATGTAAAAATACTGCTTATTGAGGCTAGTACACCAAACAGGGAGTAGAATGAAACTGGCTCAGACTCAACCACACCACCGTATGTCCTCGGATCAAGGTAGCACACCTAGCTCTGCTGGGTGCTTGATTCTAGTAGGATTTGATGGTCCTGTAGGTTAGAGCGTCATATGGTTTTTGCTCTCCATGAGACGGGCCGAAACAACATGGGTTCGTGTCCTCGGCTAGTAGCAGTGTTGCTATTGATAGTTTAGTGTTCATGTGACTGGTGTAGGAATGATGTGAATCCATAGTGATTATGTGCGTTGAGTAGTGAGTACCTGGAGTACCTGGAGAGAATTCCAGGGGTCAACGCCCCCGTGGCCCGGTCTGTGACCAGGCCTCATGTTGGACCAGAGCCTGATCAACCAGGCTGTTACTGCTGGCCGCACGCAGTCCAACGTACGAACCACAGCCTGGCTGGTCAGGTACCGACTTTAGGTGCCTGTCCAGTGCCTGCTTGAAGACAGCCAGGGGTTTGTTGGCAATCCCCCTGATGTATGCTGGGAGGCAGTTGAACAATCTTGGGCCCCTGACACTTATTGTGTTGTCCCTCAACGTGCTAGTGGCACCCCTGCTCTTCATTGGGGGGATGTTACATCGCCTGCTGAGTCTTTTGCTTTCGTAGGGAGTGATTTTTGTGTGCAAGTTTGGTACTAAGCCCTCGAGAATTTTCCATGTGTATATAATAATGGTAAATGCTGTCTCACAAATCTGCTCGAGCTGTACTACATGGTAACTAAAGTTATATAAGATAGAGGGTTGAGTAGACTATATTTTTGGTTTGCCAGACGACACTCGATACGGTATCCCACAAGAGCAAGCCACAACACCTGAACGAACAGGCAGGAGTTACAGGGGACGCACTACAGCAAGTCAAGGAATACTTAACGGGAAGGAAGCAACGAGTTGCTGTCTGGGAGAAGGTGTCGGAATGGGCGAGTGTGACTAGTGGGGTTCCACAAGGGTCAGTTAGGTACTTGGACCGACATGAAAGAAGAAATCGAGGCAGAGGCTTATTACATGGATAACAATTTGCTTAATAAAATTGTTAAATAAAAATTTACACAGTAGGGGACAAGCTGTGTTATAACAATGCCTACCAATGGGAAAGGCTTGAAACCGATCAGAAAGGGCATTTTTTAGCAAATGATCTGAATCCAACGATTCTAAGTATTTGTTAGTTATTGTACAAAAATCAGTATCACTATTTATTCAATAAAACTAGTTAATTTGTTATCCAATAGCGTCGTGTGCCTTGTGTTCCAGAAACCACTCCTTTGGTGAGAATTTCAACTCTAGCAGATGAATCATTCACCAGTAATAACACGGATTCCAATAATTCCAAGAATTTTTTCTATTTTCCTACATCAACAAATGTGTCTACACACAAACGAAGCTTAACAGGTATTTGTCCAGGCTCTCTGATGAACCATTAAATACTGAAGCCGTCCAGAAGAGGTGAACTGAAATATATTTAACCTGATTTAACGGGAATGAAAATAATTTCACTCCATTTTTCACTTAAAATAGTCAAATATGTTCCTACACAATTAAAGTTTACGCAGACGTGTAATAAGAAGGCAACGTTCTCCTCCGAACTTTGGAAGGTCCGCCACTGAGGGTTTTGGGAACTTATCCCAGCCATTCCTGCATGACGGGAATGTCTTCAATAACTTTGGTCACAAGGAGGGAGAACATACCAATTGTTCCAAGAACTGTTCCAAGAATTGTTCCAAGAATTGTTCCAAGAACTGTTCCAAGAACTGTTCCAAGAATTGTTCAAGAATTGTTCCAAGAATTGTTCCAAGAATTGTTCCAAGACTTGTTCCAAGAACTGTTCCAAGAACTGTTCCAAGAATTGTTCCAAGAATTGTTCCAAGAACTGTTCCAAGAATTGTTCCAAGAACTGTTCCAAGAATTGTTCCAAGAACTGTTCCACCTTACCTCACACAAGTGCTGAAGGTCTGAGGCCAGTTGTATGAGGCGAATTGTTGGAGGAAGAAAACTAGAAGAAAACAGAAACAACTCATTCAACATGTTAAAGGTATCCATCCATTCGGGGATACCTAATAATAATAAAAACAACAACAACAATAATAATAATAATAATAATAATAATAATAATAATAATAATAATAATAATAATAATAATAATAATATTAATAATAATAATATTATCAACAATAATAATAATAATAATGATAATAATAATAATATTCTTATTATTCTTAATATTGTTGTTATTATTATTATTTATAATAATATTAATAATATCAATAATAATAATAATGAACAGACGTTCATAGAACTAAATAGGTTTTTACGGTGAAAGTAAACAAGCCTTCGCGAAGGAGGTAAACAAAAGAGACCAGGAGAGCTTCATGAGGAAAGAAGAGAGAATCCCAGTACTGAAGCACCTGGTGGAGCCTAAAGCATGAAAAGCTCCAGTACATAGCCGAATATTCACCTTGCATACTCAAGATGAAGCCTAGGATCCGAATGATCCTCCTATAAGGATCCTCAGTGAATATCTGAGGGATCCTCCTGCAAAAATTCACAGCGAATGCTCAACAAGGAGCCTAGGTTCTGCACGATCCTCCTGCAAGAATATCCAATAAGTCACTCATGACTGATTCATGATTGAATGATTCAAACTGGCTTAACGCTCTGCATTTTCCTCATAATATCCATTAGACAGAACTGGTACCAGACTTCTGACTGACGTTAAATGCAACACAAACGTCATACACACTACAGAAACTAATAATACGTTGAGAGAATTGAGAGAGTATTATTACGTTTTAGTCATGGATAAGCGCTGACCTCCCAGTGGTCACGCAGCGCCTCGAAAATGGGAGGTAATCAGGACTCACGAAATCGTTATAACATAATTGCAAACAAACCACGAAAAGGGTGGGGTTTGAACTCATGGCTTACGCACAGGACTGGAGTTTTACGCCTCACTCGCCATGGGCTCAAATTCCACCCGTTCCGTGGTTTGGAGGTAATCGGCTTCTATTCAGGAAAGGAGGAGGGAGTTCCCAATCCTTGAATTATCAGTTGATGAATAAGATAAAGAGGAGTGTTGGAATACTTAAATTGAAAGGACTCCTTCACGGTATCAAGGTAACACCGCCGGAGTTTAGAGAAGGAACATCCTCCTTCGGGGTCCTATGAAATCCAAAGAAAGGTTGATGTAAATTAGACATGCAGAAAGATGGGGGCAGACTGCATCTTCTTCTGCTCAAAGAAACTTTTCAACACTAGGCCTCACCAGAAATGTATCCAAAAACTGATAGTACAAGACGGGGCGACGGCATGCAGTGAATGTTTCAAAAGCGACCAGAACAAGTGAACACAGAACACTCACATTCACTTCAGGGACATTAGGAGCAACTTTTGCAATGAAGGCAGTTCCATAAGTGAAATGAATTTTGAAAAGTTGGGCAAGCAGCTCCATGCATGGATTTGAAGCAGTTGTGCTGAAACCCATGACATTATCAACACCAGCCGAACTGACCTGCTGTACTGACTCGTGTAGTCCAAGAAGCGCTTCACTTGTATATGTACTCTGGAGCTACACGAACCTCGCTTTGAGCCTAAAGAAATCGTCTCGACGAAGAACAAATCTCGTAAAATTCCTTCATTTGAAGTTTCTATATTTGAAGTTCCTTCAAGCTCTGAGTTTGTCATTTGGCTCTCCGGTTTCTCGCACTTCGCTCTGTATTTTGCAACCAAACGCTCAACAGAAAACAATAGAATATGAACCAAATGCTCCAGACAGATGGCTAGGAATAGTTATTATGTTCATGGAGGGGTGAAGGAGGGATCAGGATCTAGAGCTCGACCATGCAGCACTCGTATTTAGACGTACTGATTACGGTGTGCTCAGCCTTGTAAACACTCTTAATTAGACGTACTGATCATAGCGTGCTCGACCATGTAAGCACTCTTATTTAGACGCACTGGTCATAGTGCGTTCGTCCTTGAGAACGCTGAGATGAGTGACATTATATAAGTGCACAGTGAAGGTCAACTCAATACATGAATGCTAATGCTTGTATGACATAACTCAAGGAGGTGGGCTTGCCCACACCCGTTGGTTAAATATTAAAGAGACGGAGCCCAGGAGATAGGGATCGATCCCTCCTCACCCCCTCAATCTGGCATAGCATGTTAAATACACACACACACACAGGAGCTATGTATCGACCCCTGCAACCACAACTAGGTGAGTACACACACACACACACACACACATCAGCGTGTGGGTAGCAGAGACCAGCAACAAATTAGACAGACACACAGTATAAGCAGAAACTGTTAATGGCTTCGAAACAAGGGATAACAAGCCAACATTAGATCAAAACACTAGAGAGTCATGAATCTCCAAACTCAACCAAGTGATTATACACACAATGTGTAAACAATACATCTAAATCACAATATTTTTTTGAAATCCCAAGCAGAGCACTACACAAACTGACTCATTAACACCAAAACTGGATGTATATCTCAGTTTCCATGGTAACGCAAAGAAACGTCAGATTTTTAATATGAACAATGTACATTTACATAACGGATGTTTCTAGTTCCTTTTACAACTAGCTCATCTTTTTCCCATCCAGTGTGCCGTCCGTACCAGTGTGCCGTCCGTACCAGTGTGCCGTCCGTACCAGTGTGCCGTCCGTACCAGTGTGCCGTCCGTACCAGTAGACGTGTCCAAGGACACTTCTACTTGGAATTGATTTGCATTTGTTTTTCTTAAATGTGAGCTCAGTTGACACAATTATAAAAAATAAGTTGCTGAATATTTTTTTTTTTTAGTGGCAATTTGTTGAGTTTTATTAGTTCGTGAGACAATTTGAGGTAAACAGAGCGAAACGTTGTTCCGGGAAAAGCTTGTTCGGCAGCTTGTGTCTTTGTCTTCATGCTTGTTAATACGACATTTCATCCTACAGTTCTTTGAGTGACGATGTTTTGTGGTGGTGGCAGTGTGCTGAGAAAGAGGTGCGCGCGCATACGTCTGTAAGTGTTGAGGCGACTTGCAGAAGGTAGCGCTCCAGGCACCTCACTCTTGGCCTGAGTGCCACACCGAAGACTCCACAGGCTTCCTCACCTGAGCTCCCACCATCGTCACTTCAGCTGGGGCACCACCACTAAAGCTACGCACCACAGTTATCACTAGAGCGACATCCCCGACGGAGGAACCACAGCCACTAAAGCAACGGTATCACAACCGTCATTACCACAGCGGAGACACCACCATCACTTCGACATCACCACCGCCAGAGCTCGACAACTCCTGAAATCTGCCCACGTCTTCTGCGTGAATCCAAGAGATCCTCGAAGACAGATTGGCGCTTGGAAATAGAAAATTCAAGGTACTGGCTTCACTCTACAAGCATCCACCATCTTCGAGAGTGGATTAGTGTACCCTTGTGGTCTGTCTTGGGTCAAGCCGGGGCTGATTCTTGCACTTCTGGAAAGGCGTTCGACGCAGAGGCGAGCCGATGGACTTCATCAAGAACCCGGTAAGATTAGCCAACTTATCTGCAATAGTAAAAGTATTATTTTGGAGGGAGGACATTTTCTTTCTCAAATTAAAAACCAAAAAAACAAGAGGGAGGTTTCTGTCTTAGTGACTCCCTAGTAGATATTCCAGTTCGCCATTAACTAATTAGTCGAAGAGGATATTTTGGAAGCATCGGTTTGTTCTGGATTATTATTGAGACTAAGTAAATTCAAGCGACTGAATTAACTACATACGGCAACGGAGAGAGAGAGAGAGAGAGAGAGAGAGAGAGAGAGAGAGAGAGAGAGAGAGAGAGAGAGAGAGAGAGAGAGAGAGAGAGAGAGAGAGAGAGAGAAAGAGAGAGAGAGAGGGAGAGGGAGAAGAAATGATTTACGTAAATTTAAATAACAGTGACACGTCAAAGCAACAGCATCCTGGGTATGGTGACCCTGACAGTGTTGTGGGTACCTGGGTATGGTGATCCTGGCAGTTTTATGGTTTCCTGGGTATAGTGATCTTGATAAGCATGTGGGTACCTGGGTATGGTGATCCTAACAGTGTTGTCGGTACTTGGGTATGGTGACCCAAATAGTGTTGTGGGTACCCGGGCATGGTGATCCTAATAAGTCTTGTGGGTACCTTGGTATGGTGACCCTAATAAGGCTTCTGGGTACCTGGGTATTGTGACTTTAATAAGGCTTCTGGGTACCTGGGTATTGTGACCCTAATAAGGCTTTTAGGTACCTGGGTATGGTGACCTTAATAAAACTTCTGGGTACCTGGGTATGGTGACGCTAATAAGGCTTGTGGGTAACTGGGTATGGTGACCCTAACAGTTTTTTGGGTACCTGTGTATGGTGACCGTAATAAGTCTTGTGGGTACCTGGAAAGAACCAGCAGAGTCACACACAGGAAGGTATCCCAAGTTACAGCTGAAAGTGAACCTGGGTGGGTGTAAGTGAACCTGGGTGGGTGTAAGTGAACCTGGATGGGTGTAAGTGAACCTGGGTGGGTGTAAGTGAACCTGGGTGGGTGTAAGTGAACCTAGGTGGGTGTAAGTGAATCTGGGTGGGTGTAAGTGAACCTGGGTGGGTGTAAGTGAACCTGGGTGGGTGTAAGTGAACCTGGGTGGGTGTAAGTGAACCCGGGTGGGTGTAAGTGAACCCGGGTGGGTGTAAGTGAACCCGGGTGGGTGTAAGTGAACCTGGGTGGGTGTAAGTGAATTTCAACGATACCGTATGGAATCTAGATGTAAGATTTAGGGTTCCAGATTGATGCGAAGTGGAACACAGACATTACTCTCTGGGTTCTATGTCTCTAGTGACAGTAATTTGACGTAACATATTCCCCTCAGTCGAAAATTTTCACGAGGTCTCTGTAACTCGAGTTGATTTAGAAATAATTGTCAGAAAACACAGTCTTCATTGAGAGGAATTGCTCACTATACTCGCTCCAGTTGTTCTTCATTTATGTGAAGGTCAGTATTCACACTTCACTGGTTCCTCACGTGAATGGGTGAGGATACTCACTACAGTGGCTTTCATTCTCGTGAATAGGTCATTATATACACTGAAATATTTCATCATTCACGTGAATGGGTTAGAATTCACACTATATTGCTGTTTTATTCATCTGAGTCAGTATACACACTACACTGATTCATCATTCACGTTAATAAGAACATAAGAAAGGAGGAACACTGCAGCAGGCATGTTGGCCCATACTAGGCATGTCCTTCACATTCCATCCCACTAACAAGATATTTGTTCAACCCAATCTTAAATGCTACCCAAGAAATAAGCTTTGATAATTCTATTTACTCATGTGCAATTCCCACTCAAATCCAACCCCTCTCACTCATGAATATATCCAACCTAAATTTTAAACTACCTAAGGTCCTAGCTTCAATAACCCTACTAGGCAGACTGTTCCACTCATCAACTACCCTATTTCCAAACCAATACTTTCCTATATCCTTTCTAAATCTAAACTTATCTAATTTGAATCCATTATTGCGGGTTCTCTCTTGGAGAGATATTCTCAAGACCTTATTTATATCCCCTTTGTTAATACCCATTTTCCACTTGTATACCTCGATCATGTCTCCCCTCATTCTACGTCTTACAAGTGAATGTAAATTTAGGGTCTTCAATCTTTCTTCATACGGAAGATTTCTAATGCTATGTATTAATTTAGTCATTCTACGCTGAATGTTTTCTAACGAATTAATATCCATTCTGTAATATGAAGACCAGAACTGAGCTGCGTAATCTAGGTGAGGCCTTACTAATGATGTATAAAGCTGTAATATAACCTCTGGACTTCTGTTACTTACACTTCTAGATATAAATCCCAGTAATCTGTTTGCCTTGTTACGTACGCTTAGGCATTGCTGTCTTGGTTTAAGGTTGCTGCTTACAATAACCCCCAAGTCCTTTTCGCAATCTGTATGGCTAAGTTCTACGTTATTTAACTTATAAGTGCTTGGGTTATGGACACTCCCGAGCTTCAGAACCTTGCACTTATCTACATTGAACTGCATCTGCCACTTTTCTGACCAGGAACTGAAGTTCCCTGACATCTACGTTAGAATCAATTATCCTACCTATCTTCGTGTCATCGGCGAATTTGCTCATATCACTAGTAATTCCCTCATCAAGGTCATTGATATATATTATAAACAACAACGGGCCTAAGACTGATCCCTGTGGAACACCACTTGTTACAGATCCCCACTCGGATTTAACCCCATTTATGCACACTCTCTGCTTCCTATTGGTGAGCCATGACTCGATCCATGACAGCACTTTTCCCCCAGTGCCATGAGCTGCCACTTTCTTTATCAGTCTCTGGTGCGGTACTCTATCAAAAGCCTTACTAAAATCTAAATAAACAATATCGAATTCTTTATCGTGATCAACAGCCTCAAAAGCTTTATTAAAGAAGGTTAATAAATTAGATAGGCAGGAACTGCCCCTCGTGAATCCATGCTGAGTATTATTAATCAAATTATGGTTATCTAAATGGCTTCTAATAATATCAGCTATAATTGACTCTAGTAATTTGCCTACAATTGAGGTCAGGCTTATTGGGCGGTAATTTGACGGTAGTGACTTGTCCCCTGCTTTAAAAATAGGAATTACATTAGCCATCTTCCACATATCCGACACTACACCTGTTTGAAGAGATAAATTAAAAATGTTAGATATTGGTTCACAGAGTTCCATTTTGCATTCCTTAAGAACCCTTGCAAAAAGCTCATCAGGACCCGGCGATTTATTTTGTTTCAGACGGTCTACTTGTTTCATAACCATTTCGCTAGTGACTGTGATATTACATAATTTATCTTCTTCAGGGACTCTACAAAAATTAATTACTGGGATATTATTAGTGTCTTCCTGTGTGAAAACCGAGAGAAAATAATTATTAAAAATAGAGCACATATCATTCTCCTTGTCAGTAAGATGCCCAGAGTTATTTTTTAAGGGGACCTATCTTATCCCTAACTTTTGTTCTATAAACCTGGAAAAAACTTTTTGGGTTAGTTTTTTAATCCCTAGCAACTTTAATTTCATAGTCCCGTTTAGCTTTTCTTATCCCTTTTAACGTCCTCTTAATGTCAGTATACTGATTTATAAGATGACCCTCACCTCTTTTTATGCGCCTATAAATTCCTTTCTTCTGCCCTAAAAGATACTTGAGCCTATTATTCATCCATTTTGGGTCATTTCTACTTGATCTAATTTCTTTATACGGGATAAATGTTCTTTGGGCAGCCTGTATAGTTTTAAGAAAACTGTCATATTGATACCTCTCTTCGTTACCCCAGTCCACAGTTGATAAGTGTTCTCTAAGTCCATTATAATCTGCTAAGCGAAAATCTGGGACCGTTACTGAATTATCCCTACTATCATACATCCATTCAATGCTCAAGGTAATTGACTTGTGGTCGCTTGAGCCGAGTTCCTCTGTAATTTCTAAATTATTAACAAGGGTTTCCTTGCTTGCCAGAACCAAGTCAAGTAGGTTATTTTCCCTTGTAGGTTCTGTCACAAACTGCTTCAAAAAGCAATCCTGAACTACTTCTAAAAAGACGTTAGATTCTAAATTCCCTGTCAAGAAATTCCAATCAATCTGACTAAAGTTAAAGTCCCCTAGAATTACTACGTTATCGTGCCTTGTGGCCTTAACAATTTCCTCCCAAAGTAGTCTCCCTTGTTCCCTATCTAAGTTTGGAGGACGGTAAATCACGCCTAAAATCAATTTTTCACACCCCTCTGAAAATTCTATCCAGACAGATAACTGTATGTGTTATTTCAGACTTTATACCCGTTTTTATGCAACAATTTAAATGATTACGGACATAGAGTGCCACCCCACCCCCCTTCTCGATACTTCTGTCTACTTGGAACAATTTAAAACCCTGAATGTGACATTCGGCAGGCATGTCTCGATTTTTCATATTAAACCATGTCTCAGTTATTTCAAAAACATCAATATTATCCGTACTTGCAACTAATCTCAACTCGTCCATCTTATTCCTAGCACTACGACTATTGGTGTAATAAACATTTAAAGACCCTCCTTTCTCTTTACCCTTCCTGCTCATTTCTGTTTTTCCACTATGCCTATTACTGTCCTTGTCATCTAGTGCCACTGGCTTTCCAGTATCCACCTTATTCTGCCTATTACTAGTTCTCCTAGAGCTTATAATATTACTACACTGAGACTTCACTGTTTTCCCCACAAAACCCATACTACTAACTATTTCTAGTTTAAAGCCCTAACAGCTCCCTCCACTGCAGTTGCCAGTGCCCCCACCCCAGACCTGGATAAGTGAACCCCATCCCTGGCATACATGTCATTTCTGCCATAGAAGAGGTCCCAGTTGTCAATGAATGTTACTGCATTTTCCTTACAGTATTTGTCCAGCCAGCAATTGACACCAATTGCCCTGGACAGCTATTCATTTCCAACTCCTCTCCTTGGCAAAATACCACATATGACAGGGTTCCCACCCTTCTTCCTAATTATGTCTATTGCTGACCTAAACCTGCTAGTCAGGTCCTCACTCCTACGTCTGCCAACATCGTTGCCTCCAGCACTGAGACAGATAATAGGATTGCTCCCATTACCTCTCATGATGTCGTCCAGACGGCTAACAATATCCTCCATCCCAGCCCCAGGAAAGCAAACCCTCTGTCTCCTACTCCTATCATTCAAACAGAAAGCCCTATCCATGTACCTAACCTGGCTGTCCCCAACAACAACAATGTTTTTACCTTCCTTGGTGTCGTTCGTCGTGACGCTCCCAGAAGTCGACTCACATTCATCGGGTAGCACGGAGAATGGGTTCGATGTTTCCACAACATTCTCCTGGGTCTTCGTTGTTTCTACCTCTCCACCCGTCCTCTTGATC
>WNWK01014345.1:35000-51641 GCA_009830355.1 Cherax destructor | reverse complement strand
GGGTAAAGTAAGTGATTAGAGATCATAATTAACCACGTGGAAGAGAGAGAGAAAGGGGGGCCCCTAATTAAGACCATAAGAATAGTACATAACTAAAGATATATATATATATATATATATATATATATATTTTTTTTTAAAAAAATATATATATATATATATATAAAAAAAAAAAAAATTAAAAATTAAAAAAAAATAAAATAAAAAAGAAAAAGAGAGAGAGAGAGAGAGAGGGGAAAAAAAAAAAAATTAATTAAGACCATAAAATGATACATAACTAAAGATAGATAGAAGAGAGAGAGAGAGAGAGAGAAAAGGGGAAAAAAAGGGGGGGGGGGGGGGGGGGGGGGGGGGGGGGGCCCCCTAATTAAGACCATAAGAATAGTACATAACTAAAGATATATAGATAGATAGAGGGGAAAATTAGAAGAGAGAGAGAGAGAGAGAGAGAGAGAGAGAGAGAGAGAGAGAGAGAGAAAGGAAAAAAATCCTAATTAAGACCATGAGAATGAGTACATAACTAAAGATAGATAGATAGATAGATAGATAGATAGATAGAGAGAGAGAGAGAGAGAGAGAGAGAGAGAGAGAGAGAGAGAGAAGGCTCCTAATTAAGACCATAAGAATGAGTACATAACTAAAGATAGATAGATAGATAGAGAGAGAGAAGGGGGCCCTAATTAAGACCATAAGAATGAGTACATAACTAAAAATAGATAGATAGATAGATAGATAGATAGATAGATAGAGAGAGAGAGAGAGAGAGAGAGAGAGAGAGAGAGAGAGAGAGAGAGAGATGGATCCTAATTAAGACCATGAGAATGAGTACATAACTAAAGATAGATAGATAGATAAATAGAGACAGATAGACAGACAGTTTAACTTCATTTATTTGTATAACAAACAACTAATTGAGAGTAGAATTAGATAGATTTTGATAACATCCCAAAAGGCTCAAATTCTGGCCTCGCTGTGTTTAAACTAACGAAGTTGTCCGTATAAAAGACCTCCTCACAATAACGAAGGCAGTGTTCATAGCTCTCACAGAAACAAAGGCAAGACAAGCTTGATTCAGTGAGACACTAGTAAATACAGTGAGACACTAGCTGATACAATGAGACACTAGCAAATACAGTGAGATACAAGGAGATACAGTAAAGTACAGTGAGATATCAAGAGATACAGTGAAATACAAGGGATACAGTAAGATACAAGGAGATACAGTGAGATACTAGCAGATACAGTGAGAAACAGTGAGATACAAAACGACACAGTGAAATATATAGAGATACAGTGAGACACTAGTAGATACAGTCAGATACTAGCAGATACAGTGAGACACAGTGATATAGAAGATACAGTGAAATATAGTGCAACAAGGGATAACTGTGAATGTGGATGTAAGAGATAGGAAATACGTCTCTCTCTCTGTGTAAGAGACTCACTTTGGAATCAAGCGTTTCAGAAACCCAGTGATGATGTAGAAGAAAACTCTGGTGATCATCCTGGTATACTCACAACGACTCATTCATACGTCAGAGTCATGTGTACTCTGGGAGTACACATGACTCTGTACTGGAGGATTCTTCAGTCCAATACAGGATTTTCACGGTACTGGAGACAGTGGAAGAAGTAGAGGTAATTGTTCAGTCCTTCAGACTTGATAGAAAGTGTTCAGTCCTCAGACTTGATAGGTGTTCAGTCCTTCAGACTTGATGAAGGTGTTCAGTCCCTCAGCCTTGATAGAAGGTGTTCAGTCCCTCAGACTTGATAGGAGGTGTTCATTCCCTCAGCCTTGATAGGAGGTGTTCAGTCCCTCAGCCTTGATAGAAGGTGTTCAGTCCCTCAGCCTTGATAGAAGGTGTTCAGTCCCTCAACCTTGATAGAAAGGTGTTCAGTCCCTCAGCCTTGATAGAAGGAGTTCAGTCTCTCAGCCTTGATAGAAGGTGTTCAGTCCCTCAGCCTTGATAGAAGGTGTTCAGTCCCTCAGCCTTGATAGAAGGTGTTCAGTCCCTCAACCTTGATAGAAGGTGTTCAGTCCCTCAGCCTGATAGAAGGAGTTCAGTCTCTCAGCCTTGATAGAAGGTGTTCAGTCCCTCAGCCTTGATAGAGGGTGTTCAGTCCATCAGCCTTGATAGGTGTTCAGTCCCTCAGCCATGATATAATGTGTTCAGTCCCTCAGCCTTGATAGAAGGTGTTCAGTCCCTCAACCTTGATAGAAGGTGTTCAGTCCCTCAGCCTTGATAGAAGGAGTTCAGTCTCTCAGCCTTGATAGAAGGTGTTCAGTCCCTCAGCCTTGATAGAAGGTGTTCAGTCCCTCAGCCTTGATAGAAGGTGTTCAGTCCCTCAACCTTGATATAAGGTGTTCAGTCCCTCAGCCTTGATATAAGGAGTTCAGTCTCTCAGCCTTGATAGAAGGTGTTCAGTCCTCAGCCTTGATAGAGGGTGTTCAGTCCATCAGCCTTGATAGGTGTTCAGTCCCTCAGCCATGATATAATGTGTTCAGTCCCTCAGCCTTGATATAATGTGTTCAGTCCCTCAGCCATGATATAAGGTGTTCAGTCCCTCAGCCATGATATAATGTGTTCAGTCCCTCAGCCTTGATATAATGTGTTCAGTCCCTCAGCCTTGATATAATGTGTTCAGTCCCTCAGCCTTGATAGAAGGTGTTCAGTCTCTCAGCCTTGATAGAAGGTGTTCAGTCCCTCAGCCTTGATATAATGTGTTCAGTCCCTCAGCCTTGATAGAATGTGTTCAGTCCCTCAGCCTTGATAGAAGGTGTTCAGTCCCTCAGCCTTGATATAATGTGTTCAGTCCCTCAGCCTTGATAGAAGGTGTTCAGTCCCTCAGCCTTGATAAGAGGTGTTCAGTCCCTCAGCCTTGATAGAAGGAGTTCAGTCCCTCAGCCTTGATATAATGTGTTCAGTCCCTCAGCCTTGATAGAAGGTGTTCAGTCCCTCAGCCTTGATAGAAGGTGTTCAGTCCTCAGCCTTGATAGAAGGTGTTCAGTCTCTCAGCCTTGATAGAAGGAGTTCAGTCTCTCAGCCTTGATAGAAGGTGTTCAGTCTCTCAGCCTTGATAGAATTGGATAGATTAATGTCTTGGTCTGAAAAGTGGCAGATGAAGTTCAATGTGGACAAGTGTAAGGTGCTAGTCGTTGGTAATGAAAATATCCCTCGAATTTATAAACTAGGTGAAGTAGAGCTTGATCATACAGAATGTGAAAAAGACTTGGGAGTCATGGTAAGCAGGAATCTAAAGCCAAGACAACAGTGCCTAAGTGTGCGCAATAAGGCTAACAGATTACTAGGATTTATTTCAAGAAGTATAAGCAACAGAAGTCCAAAAGTTATTTTACAGCTCTATACATCACTAGTGAGACCTCATTTGGATTATGCAGCTCAGTTTTGGTCTCCTTACTACAGGATGGATATAGATTCATTGGAGAACATACAAAGAAGAATGACTAAAATGATTTACAGTATAAGAAATCTCCCGTATGAAGATAGACTTAGAGCATTGAATCTCCACTCTCTGGAGAGACGTAGAATGAGGGAGATATCATCGAGGTGTACAAGTGGATGATGGGCATAAACAAAGGAGATATTAATAAAATACTGAGGATATCGAACCAAGTAAGAACCAGAAATAACGGATTTAAATTGGATAAATTTAGATTTAGAAAGGACATAGGCAAGTACTGGTTTTCGAACAGAGTTGTAGATGCGTGGAACAATCTTCCGAGTACTGTGATAGAGGCTAGGACCTTGGGTGGCTTTAAAAAGAGATTGGACAAATATATGAGTGGGAGGGGCTGGGTTTTATTAGTGTCGTGAGTACAGGAGTAAATTCTTAGGTAGTGGTGGTTTTGATAAGAACCTGCCTTGTATGGGCCAGTAGGCCTTCTGCAGTGTTCCTCCATTCTTATGTTCTTATGTTCTTATGTTCTTATGTTCAGTCTCTCAGCCTTGATAGAAGGTGTTCAGTCCCTCAGCCTTGATAGAAGGTGTTCAGTCCCTCAGCCTTGATAGAAGGTGTTCAGTCCCTCAGCCTTGATAGAAGGTGTTCAGTCCCTTAGCCTTGATAGAAGGTGTTCAGTCTCTCAGCCTTGATAGAAGGTGTTCAGTCTCTCAGCCTTGATAGAAGGTGTTCAGTCTCTCAGCCTTGATAGAAGGTGTTCAGTCTCTCAGCCTTGATAGAAGGTGTTCAGTCCCTCAGCCTTGATAGAAGGTGTTCAGTCTCTCAGCCTTGATAGAAGGTGTTCAGTCTCTCAGCCTTGATAGAAGGTGTTCAGTCCCTCAGCCTTGATAGAAGGTGTTCAGTCCCTCAGCCTTGATAAGAGGTGTTCAGTCTCTCAGCCTTGATAGAAGGTGTTCAGTCTCTCAGCTTTGATAGAAGGTGTTCAGTCTCTCAGCCTTGATAGAAGGTGTTCAGTCCCTCAGCCTTGATAAGAGGTGTTCAGTCTCTCAGCCTTGATAGAAGGTGTTCAGTCTCTCAGCCTTGATAGAAGGTGTTCAGTCTCTCAGCCTTGATAGGTGTTCAGTCTCTCAGCCTTGATAGAAGGTGTTCAGTCTCTCAGCCTTGATAGAAGGTGTTCAGTCTCTCAGCCTTGATAGGTGTTCAGTCTCTCAGCCTTGATAGAAGGTGTTCAGTCCCTCAGCCTTGATAGAAGGTGTTCAGTCTCTCAGCCTTGATAGAAGGTGTTCAGTCTCTCAGCCTTGATAGAAGGTGTTCAGTCTCTCAGCCTGGATAGGAGCTATTCAGTCCCTCAGCCTTGATAGGAGGTGTTCAGTCCCTCAGCCTTGATAGAAGGTGTTCAGTCCCTCAGCCTTGGTAGAAGGTGTTCAGTCCCTCAGCCTTGATAGAAGGTGTTCAGTCCCTCAGCCTTGATAGAAGGTGTTCAGTCCCTCAGCCTTGATAGGAGGTGTTCAGTCCCTCAGCCTTGATAGAAGGTGTTCAGTCCCTCAGCCTTGATAGAAGGTGTTCAGTCCCTCAGCCTTGATAGAAGGTGTTCAGTCTCTCAGCCTTGATAGAAGGTGTTCAGTCCCTCAGCCTTGATAGAAGGTGTTCAGTCCCTCAGCCTTGATAGAAGGTGTTCAGTCCCCTCAGCCTTGATAGAAGGTGTTCAGTCCCTCAGCCTTGATAGGAGGTGTTCAGTCCCTCAGCCTTGATAGAAGGTGTTCAGTCCTCAGCCTTGATAGAAGGTGTTCAGTCCTCAGCCTTGATAGAAGGTGTTCAGTCCCTCAGCCTTGATAGAAGGTGTTCAGTCCCTCAGCCTTGATAGGTGTTCAGTTCCTCAGCCTTGATAGGTGTTCAGTCCCTCAGCCTTGATATAATGTGTTCAGTCCCTCAGCCTTGATAGGTGTTCAGTCCCTCAGCCTTGATAGAAGGTGTTCAGTCCCTCAGCCTTGATATAAGGTGTTCAGTCCCTCAGCCTTTATAGGAGGTGTTCAGTCCCTCAGCCTTGATAGGAGTTCAGTCCCTCAGCCTTGATAGGAGGTGTTCAGTCCCTCAGCCTTGATAGAAGGTGTTCAGTCCCTCAGCCTTGATAGAAGGTGTTCAGTCCCTCAGCCTTGATAGAAGGTGTTCAGTCCCTCAGCCTTGATAGGTGTTCAGTCCCTCAGCCTTGATAGGTGTTCAGTCCCTCAGTCTTGATAGGTGTTCAGTCCCTCAGCCTTGATAGGTGTTCAGTCCCTCAGCCTTGATAGGTGTTCAGTCCATCAGTCTTGATAGGTGTTCAGTCCCTCAGTCTTGATAGGTGTTCAGTCCATCAGCCTTGATAGGTGTTCAGTCCCTCAGTCTTGATAGGTGTTCAGTCCCTCAGCCTTGATAGGTGTTCAGTCCCTCAGCCTTGATAGAAAGTGTTCAGTCCATCAGTCTTGATAGGTGTTCAGTCCATCAGCCTTGATAGGTGTTCAGTCCATCAGCCTTGATAGGTGTTCAGTCCCTCAGTCTTGATAGGTGTTCAGTCCATCAGTCTTGATAGGTGTTCAGTCCATCAGTCTTGATAGGTGTTCAGTCCATCAGCCTTGATAGGTGTTCAGTCCCTCAGTCTTGATAGGTGTTCAGTCCATCAGTCTTGATAGGTGTTCAGTCCATCAGTCTTGATAGGTGTTCAGTCCATCAGCCTTGATAGGTGTTCAGTCCCTCAGCCTTGATAGGTGTTCAGTCCATCAGTCTTGATAGGTGTTCAGTCCATCAGTCTTGATAGGTGTTCAGTCCATCAGCCTTGATAGGTGTTCAGTCCCTCAGCCTTGATAGGTGTTCAGTTCCTCTGTCTTGATAGGTGTTCAGTCCATCAGTCTTGATAGGTGTTCAGTCCATCAGCCTTGATAGGTGTTCAGTCCCTCAGCCTTGATAGGTGTTCAGTTCCTCTGTCTTGATAGGTGTTCAGTCCATCAGCCTTGATAGGTGTTCAGTCCCTCAGTCTTGATAGGTGTTCAGTCCATCAGTCTTGATAGGTGTTCAGTCCATCAGCCTTGATAGGTGTTCAGTCCCTCAGTCTTGATAGGTGTTCAGTCCATCAGCCTTGATAGGTGTTCAGTCCCTCAGTCTTGATAGGTGTTCAGTCCCTCAGTCTTGATAGGTGTTCAGTCCCTCAGTCTTGATAGGTGTTCAGTCCATCAGCCTTGATCCATGAATATAAGGAAAGAGCTGAAGAACTAGTGAACAACAGCATCAAGCAACAAGTGGCAGTAAAGACACAGATAGTATTGAAATCTTTTACTGCAACGTCTCAATAAAAGAAGCTCCCTGCTGACAGAGGCATTCACTCAATAGATAAGGAAGACAGATAGCCGCCCTGAAAGCCTTGAAAATCCCCACACTTGTTTTATCCTCTTTAGAGAGTTCAATCTTCCAGTCAACAGCTGGACAACAGATATGAACCAGAGACTTATCCCAGGAATCAGGTTAGACCCAACAGATATATGTCAGCTCTGTGAAGCAAATTCTTGGGTAGCTTGAAGCAATCTCTCTCTCTCTCTCTCTCTCTCTCTCTCTCTCTCTCTCTCTCTCTCTCTCTCTCTCTCTCTCTCTCTCTCTCTCTCTCTCTCTCTCTCTCTCTCTCTGGTACCTTTGGGGAATGGTTGGACAACTACATGGGTGGATTTGATAAGGACCCGCCTTGTATGGGCCAGTAGGCCTCCTGCAGTTCTTATATTAAGAATATGAAGTCAGACACACAACAGGACCTGCTACAAGAGGTAACACACTAGCCTTGATCAACAGTCAGCGAGCAATCAAAGACCTAGCACTCACAGACACGACTCTGTCTGTTCGTAGCGTCAGTGAAGTACAGACCGGCATGACGGCGTTCAGACATGTGGCAACATGATGGGACTCTCAGTACACTGAACCTCAGAGATCATAGACAGACTTGACCGGGACGAACTAGATAATGGAGAAGTATCAGACATTGTCTGAGAGACAGACCTGAGTATTCTTCAACTACACAAGTGCATGGAGAAGCTGAATATAGTTTAGTCCACCTTGTGATTCTTAGTTTAGTTCACCGTGTGATTCTTAGTTTAGTCCACAGTGTGATTCCTAGTTATCGTAGTTTATCTATTTGTGGTTGAGGCCTTCCACGATAAGTAGTCTTATCTTGCTTCTCTGGACCTTGCTTACCTCCTCTTCAGTGGCGTTTATCACGTCGGTGGCGTTTATCACGTCTCAGTCCCTTACTGTTTGGTGCAGTGTTGTATATTACAGCTAACTTGCTCTCCCTGGTCGCGAGTGCTGCTTCGCAACACGTAGCTTCGTGTACCCTTACGGCACGTCCCACTTAGGGCTTCAAAACCCCCAGTACCTCCCGACCAACAGTGCCACTCCTCCACCTCCCGAGTCTCATTACCTGGCACCCCGCTGGGAATAACACATCTGTTATAGCTTCTGTTAATTTCCTCTCCCTAAGAGCTATTATGCCCTCTGTGTGTATGTGTGTGTCTGTGTGTGTATGAGTGAGTGTGTGTGTGTGTGTGTATGTGTGTATGAGTGAGTGTGTGTTTGTGTAAGGGCTGGCATCATCACTCCTGCTTTATGTCTGTTTGTCCAACGAGGGAGCAAACAAGATCTGAGTGCCGCTTCTGATGGGGATCGTCTAAATCTCCATAAACGAGAGAAGGGTCGGGAAGGGAGCAAGAAATAGAGAGAGAGAGGAGAAGGGTAGTGGCAAAGGAAAGGAAAAAGGAATAAGTGGAGTGAAGGACTGGAGGTGGAGCAACGGATGAAGGGAGGAGGATGGAACAATGGGTTCCCAGGAATAGGGACTATAGACTTTCTTTTTTTTATTCCTAGTTTCGACAAAGCCCTTGTAGCAGGGGCCAGGAGCTATGACTCGACCACTGCAACCACAAGGAAGACACACACACACACACATACAATACAGTATATTGATGGAAATTTAATATAAGTTGAGGAGGTGCTCAGGCTGTTGAGAAGCTGGAAGGGAATCGAGTAGAGAGCAGGCATTACCTCTCTGGATCACCTCACTAATATCCTACAAGAGGAAAACGACACCTCTCATGTCTCTTTTAGGTTCACTCAGTTGAGACTCCAGTACTTTTAGGAAATTTGTGGCATTCTTACTCTGTGCCACGGTGCTCCCATCCCACTGGCACACAGCAGCACCACCTTGTTCATCGACTCATAAGCTACAAGCAGCTGTGCGTGAGTAGTCCCACACCTAGTCTGTTGATCTTTCAGGGAAGTGAGTGTAGCGGGATGGTTGGTGAGTGTAGCGGGATGGTTGGTGAGTGTAGCGGGATGGTTGGTGAGTGTAGCGGGATGGTTGGTGAGTGTAGCGGGATGGTTGGTGAGTGTAGCGGGATGGTTGGGCGATGAACACAGACTTCTCACCGCTGAGCACTGACCTGTGACAAGACCTCTTATGATGATCCTCTTCACCTCTCATGGTGGTCACGTTGACCTCTCATGGTGGTCACGTTGACCTCTCATGGTGGTCACGTTGACCTCTCATGGTGGTCACGTTGACCTCTCATGGTGGTCACGTTGACCTCTCATGGTGGTCACGTTGACCTCTCATGGTGGTCACGTTGACCTCTCATGGTGGTCACGTTGACCTCTCATGGTGGTCACGTTGACCTCTCATGGTGGTCACGTTGACCTCTCATGGTGGTCACGTTGACCTCTCATGGTGGTCACGTTGACCTCTCATGGTGGTCACGTTGACCTCTCATGGTGATCAAGTTGACCTCTCATGGTGATTAAGTTGACCTCTCATGGTGGTCACATTGACCTCTCATGGTGATCAAGTTGACCTCTCATGGTGATCAAGTTGACCTCTCATGGTGATTAAGTTGACCTCTCATGGTGATCAAGTTGACCTCTCATGGTGATTAAGTTGACCTCTCATGGTGACCAAGTTGACCTCTCAGGGTCTGCTGGTCGAGGAGTCTGCTGGTCGAGTCTGCTGGTCGAGGAGTCTGCTGGTCGAGAAGTCTGCTGGTCGAGGAGTCTGCTGGTCGAGAAGTCTGCTGGTCGATAAATCTGCTGGTCGAGGAGTCTGCTGGTCGAGGAGTCTGCTGGTCGAGGAGTCTGCTGGTCGAGGAGTCTGCTGGTCGAGGAGTCTGCTGGTCGAGGAGTCTGCTGGTCGAGAAATCTGCTGGTCGAGGAGTCTGCTGGTCGAGGAGTCTGCTGGTCGAGGAATCTGCTGGTCGAGGAGTCTGCTGGTCGAGGAATCTGCTGGTCGAGGAGTCTGCTGGTCGAGGAATCTGCTGGTCGAGGAATCTGCTGGTCGAGGAGTCTGCTGGTCGAGAAATCTGCTGGTCGAGGAGTCTGCTGGTCGAGGAGTCTGCTGGTCGAGGAAAGGGAAGATACTGGGGGAATCGCTAGTGAGACGGCGTTCGCAACTACGAAGCTGGCTATTTAAGAGAGTGTCCCCTCTGTCAAGTCTTCAGAATTATGTGGTAGTCCTCAGAATGACGTGGCAGCCATCAGAATAATGTGCCAGCCCTCAGAATGATGTGGCAGCCCTCAGAATAATGTGAAATCCCTCAGAATGATGTGGCAGCCCTCATAATAATGTGACAGCCATCAGAATAATGTGGCAGCCCTCAGAATGATGTGGCAGCCCTCAGAATAATGTGTCAGCCATCAAAATAATGTGCCAGCCCTCAGAATGATGTGACAGCCCTCAGAATGATGTGGAAGCCCTCATAATGATGTGGCAGCCCTCAGAATGATATGGCAGCCCTCAGAATAATGTGGCAGCTTTCAGAATAATGTGGCAGCCTTCAGTAGGATGTGGCAGCTCTCAGAATGATATGTGGCAGCCCTCAAAATGATGTGGCAACCCTCAGAATAATATGGCAGCCCTCAGAATGATGTTTGCAGCCCTCAGAATGACTTGGCATCCTTCAGATTGATGTTGCAGCCCTCAGAATGTTGTGTGGCAGCCCTCAGAAGGATGTGGTAGCCCTCGGAATGATGTGGCATCCCTCAGAATAATGTGGCAGCTCTCAAAATGATGTGGTAGCCCTCAGAATGATGTGGTACCCCTCTGAATAATGTGGCAGCCCTCAGAATGATGTGGCACTCCTCAGAAAGAGTGACAGTTCTCGTAATTATGTGACAGCCCTTGGAATAATGTGCCAGCCCTCAGAATGATGTGGCAGCCCTCAGAATGTTGTGGCAGCCCTCTGAATGACGTGGCAGCCTGCAGAATAATGTGGCAACTCTTAATTGATGTGGCAGCCCTCAGAATAATGTGGCAGCTCTCGGAATAATGTGGCAGCCCTCAGAATGATGTGGCAGCCCTCAGAATCATGTGGCAACCATCAGAAGGATGTGGCAACCAACTGAATGATGTTGCAGCCATCAGAATGATATGGCAACCATTAGAATGATGTGGCAGCGCTCAGAATGATGTGGCAGCGCTCAGAATGATGTGGCAGCGCTCAGAATGATGTGGCAGCCCTTGAAATAATGTGGCAACACTCAGAATGATGTGGGAGCCCTCAGAATGATGTGGCAGCCTCAACCACATTGTTTGTGCTATGATTTTAGGCGGTCTTAGTGTCAGAGCTGAGAGACTGCTGCCTCCAGTGTTGTTGGGGTCCTCCACAGCTGCTCAGCTCCCTCCAGGTTCCAGTTGAACCCTACCTCCCTACGTCATGTCATCGTGTCTCTTGTCAGATGAACCAAAGAGTGGCGAGGCAGTCTAACAATAATAATAATAATCTTTATTTCTACAAGTACATGTATAACTTATACAGACCATAGCTGACATCAATGACATACTACTATATAAAAAGCCCCTTTTTATGCAGGGCATTTCGGGCAAATTAGGTCAATTTTGTACCCCAGCATGCGACCCCACACCATTCGACTAATACCCAGGTACCTATTTTACTGCTAGGTGAACATGGACAGCAGGTGTCTTAAGGAAACACGTCCTAAGGTTTCCACCCGTACCGGGGAACGAACCACGGACCTCAGTGTGTGAGCTGAGTCAGCTAGCTATCGAGCTACGGGACACCGTGAGGCTTCCCGTGTGTCTTTCAATCATTGTGATTCATCAAGAGAAAGATTTTCGGAACTTGTCTCAAATGACCGAACTTGGAAGGTTCTCGCTGGGTTGGAGACAATGCAAGAGCGCTGAGCATCGTCAAAAAAATGGCAGGGTTAATTAAGGGAGGCAAAGCCAATTAGAGGGAGATTGAGGGCAGAGGGTCATTAAGGCTGCATCTCACCTCTACACCTTTATTTACTTTATTTACAATCTCGTGCTATTCACCGGCGAATGGGAAGACGAGAGGAGACACGATAACTGCAAGGATTATTTACTAACACAAATGAAGAACGTGGTCAGGAGTATAGACGAGGAACAGACACATATAATATCTCTCCCGGGGTCCTGTGAGAGGCAGCAGATGCACTGTGCCACTAACAACAATCTTCAGTAAATTTATCGAAACAGAGCAACTGCCTGAGGTGTGGAAGACAGCAAATTTAGTCCCGAATTTCAAGAAAGGAGACAGACATCTGCACTCAATTTCTGACCAGTGTCTCTGACATGTATGTAAAGTTATGGAGAAGATTATCAGGGAAAGAGTGGTGGAGTACCTAGAACGGATTGGACTGAGACATGACAACAAGCAAGGCTTCAGGGAAGAGAAATCCTGCATCACAAATCTACTGGAGACTATGACAATGTAACTGAAGTAAGACAGGAGAAAGAGGGATGGGTAGACTGCATCTTGTGTGGTACTGTGTCAAAGGCTTTCGACAAAGTACCACACAAGAGATTGGTTGAAAAGCTAGAGGAGCAAGCAGGAATAGGAGGGAAAGTACTGCAGTGGATCAGGGAATACCTGACAGGAACGAAACAACGTGTGTCGGTCAGAGACGAGGTGTCAGAGTGGGTACATGTGTCGAGTGGGGTTCCACAAGGGTCAGTCCTAGGTCCGGTGCTGTTTCTTGTATATGTGAATGACATGACGGAAGGGACAGTCAGAGGTGTCCCTTGTTCGTAGACGATGTGAAACTAATGAAGAGAATACAAGCGGACGAGGATCAGGTAAGACTACAAGGGTATCTGGACAAGCTGCAAGCCTGGTCCAACATATGGCTCCTGGAGTTTAACCCCCAACAAGTGCAAAGTTATGAAAGTTGGGGAAGGACAAAGGATACCGCAGACGGAGTACAGCCTAAGAGGTCAGAGACTGCAAAATTCACTCAAGGAAAAGTATCTTGGGGTGAGCATCATACCGAGCACATATCCTGAGGCGCACATCAACCAAATAACTGCTGCAGCACATGGGCGCCTGGCAAACGTGAGAATATTGCTTCGACATCTAAGTAAGGAGTTAGTGGCGACACTGTATACCGTGTACGTCAGGCCCATATTAGAGAATGCAGCACCAGTATGGAACCCACACTTGGTCAAACCTGTCAAGAATAGAGAAAGTGCAAAGGTTTGCAACAAGACTAGACCAGGAGCTGAGGGGTATATCCTACGAGGAGAGGTTAAGGGAACACTACCTGACAACACTGAAAGACAGGGAAGACCTGATAACAACATATAAAATACTGAGAGGAATTGACAGTGTGGACAGGGAAAGAATGTTTCAAAGATGGGACACAGCAACAAGGGGACACAACTGGAAGCTGAAGACTCAGATGAGTCACAGGGATGTTAGGAAGTATTTCTTCTGCTATAAAATTGTCAGGAAGTGGAACACTTTGGAGAGTGATGTAGTGGAAGCAGGATCTATACATTGCTTTAAGAAGAGGTATGATAACGCTCATGGAGCAGGGAGAGAGAGGACCTAGTAGCGACCAGTGAAGAGGCGGGGCCAGGAGCTATGAATCGATCCCTGAAAAAACAATTAGGTGAGTACACACACACAGGTTTCCCCTGACCTACACTCTGACCTTTGACCTTGAGCTCAAAGTTTACATCCTCTCTTACTCCTCTCTGGACTGCAGAAGGTCAAGGTCAAATCTGACACTAAACCTGCACTCGAATACACCAGGACAAGTTCACTCATTTACTTGCTTTACTGGTTTAATAATAATAATAATAATAATAATAATAATAATAATAATAATAATAATAATATTGATTATTATTATTATTATTATTATTATTATTATTATTATTATTATTATTTCCCGAATTGTTTTCAAACGTGTACTAAAAGTTTTTTGTTCGTCCCTGAGATGTTAAACAGAGAAAGTTGCAACAACAAAAACTTTCTTCCCCCTCACGTGAAACTTTTTGGCGTCACTTTCACGGTAGCAGCAACTGTGGATGTTGTGGCTGTTTGAAGGAGGAAGATATTGCAATGTTGAGTTACCAGGTGATGAGACTCTCTCTCAGCCTTGAGTCGACTCAAGGCTGAGAGACTGATTACCTCAAACTCCTCCTGTTCTTCACCATTCTCATTTGTATTGGACTGATGAAGCCACTGTGTGGCGAAACGTTTCTTCAGTAAAGATTCCCATATGTTGCATAAGTGTCTCACTCTTCAACACTTCCCCAGGCAACACTTCTACAAGCAACACTTTCCCAGGCAACACTTCTACAATCAACACTTTCCCAGGCAACACTTCTACAGGCAACACTTTCCCAGGCAACACTTCTACAGGCAACACTTTCCCAGGCAACACTTCTACAGGCAACACTTTCCCAGGCAACACTTCCCCAAGCAACACTTCTACAGGCAACACTTCCCCAAGCTACACTTCTACAGGCAACACTTTCCCAGGCAACACTTCTACATGCAACACTTCCCCAAGCTACACTTCTACAGGCAACACTTTCCCAGGCAACACTTCTACATGCAACACTTCCCCAAGCTACACTTCTACAGGCAACACTTCTACGTGCAACACTTCCCTAAGCTACACTTCTACAGGGAACACTTCCCCAAGCAACACTTCTACAGGCAACACTTACTGACAACACACAACTTTGTGCACAGTTCTAACTCAGTGAAGTTAATCATTCCACTTTCTTCTAAGTGCCAAATTAAAAATCTGAAATTGAAGTCTTACCATCTAGTTGAATTACGCGGGTCCAGGGTGCCATAGACAAGCAGGCACCAGCAGGCACATGCAGCAGACACAACCAAGCAGTGCCACAATAATTCATTTCACCAGTGCCACAGTAATTTATGCAGGCAGTGCCGCAGTGAAGGCGGTGCCATGTTTCATGCAGTAAGGTTTATGAGGGAAGTGCCGGGTGGAAATAGAGTGCCAGGTGATGAGTCGAGCCGTGCATTAGGCGTCAGGGCCAGAGAGGGCCAGCAGAGACGAAGATCAGCCAAAGAGTGGCAGAAATATGAAAGGAGGTCTAAGAATATATATAATATATATATATATATATATATATATATATATATATATATATATATATATATATATATATATATATATATATATATATATATATATATATATATATATATATATATATATATATATATATATATATATATATATATATATATATATATATATATATATATATATATATATATATATATATATATATATATATATATAGTACTCACCTAGTTGTGGTTGCAGGGGTCGAGACATAGCTCCTGTGTGTGTGTGTGTGTGTGTGTGTGTGTGTGTGTGTGCAGGACAACCACTGTGGAAAAAATAGTGAAATTCCAAGCGTTTCGTGACTTCTCACATTATCAAGGAACTATAAAAATAAAAACTTAACAGGAAGGCATATAAGGACCATGAAAACTTGGTTGATATACCTTCTCTTCTTAAGAATGTTAATATCGATGTTGCATTTACAAATCATGAAACAGTTAAAAAACTTTTGATAAAAAATTCCTCCCCAAATGCTGACGGATGTGTCTATAAGATTCCCTGTAAAATATTGATAAAGTTTATTACGGTCAAACTGGTAAAAGTCTTGAACTAAGATTAAAACAACATAAATATAGCATTAGAACTGGACAAGATTCAAATGCTCTATTTATTCATGTGAGAGATTTTAACCATCCAATTGATTTTCAAAAGACTGAGAAGGTTGTATCAAGCAAGTCCATGGTTGAGAGGAATATAATAGAATCATGTTTCATAAAAAGCAGTTTTGAAAATAATATGAATATTTCTTTTGGCTTATAGAAATTGGATTCATTTATAATTAATAAAATTTGGGAAGAATTTAAGGTACATTAGACAATTTTTTTGGGAGAATATAAGGTGTGTTTCACGAATCACTGACTACGACTTCCTACATCATCATAAAAAGTCAGGTGTTGTTGGGTGGCAGCCAGGTGTAGTCTGGTCTTTATAATGCCTTCATGTTAACCTTTATTTTTATAGTTCCTTGATAATGTGAGAAGTCACGAAAGCGCTTGGAATTTCCATATTTTTCACAGTGGTTGTTCTGCATATATATATATATATATATATATATATATATATATATATATATATATATATATATATATATATATATATATATATATATATATATATATATATATATATATATATTCATATATACATATATATATATATATATAATATATATATATATATATATATTCATATATACATATATATATGTATATATATATATATAATATATATATATATATATATATATATATATATATATATATATATATATATATATATATACATAATATATATATATATATATATATATATATATATATATATAATATATATATATATATATATATATATATATATATATATATATATATATATATATATATATATATATATATATATATATATATATATATATATATATACATATATATAGCTACATAATAACACATAGACACATGGCTACATGTCGGCCCTTTAAATGCTTCATAATAAGTCACATAACAAATAAAGATAAATTAATAATTAAATAATACTGAGATAATTATGAATTATATTAATGATTATATCTAACATTATTTATAGGTATTTATTTACATACCATAAATTATTATAGAAAATACAAATAAATATAATTTTTACAAATAATTTTAGATTATATAATTTTTTAATATTTTTTTTAATATTTGTTGAGTGTCTTAAATTATTTCAACCTAAATTTACCATAATTTTAACCCTAATTTACCCTAATTTCAACCCTAATTTACCCTAATTTCAACCCTAATT
>WNWK01014345.1:7500-30000 GCA_009830355.1 Cherax destructor | reverse complement strand
GGTGGGACGTTAACAAGTGCTGGTGGGTAGTTAACAAGTGCTGGTGGGTAGTTAACAAGTGTTGGTGGGTAGTTAACAAGTGCTGGTGGGTAGTTAACAAGTGCTGGTGGGTAGTTAACAAGTGTTGGTGGGTAGTTAACAAGTGCTGGTGGGTAGTTAACAAGTGCTGGTGGGTAGTTAACAAGCGCTGGTGGGACGTTAACAAGTGCTGGTGGGACGTTAACAAGTGCTGGTGGGACGTTAACAAGTGCTGATGGGTAGTTAACAAGTGTTGGTGGGTAGTTAACAAGTGCTGGTGGGACGTTAACAAGTGCTGGTGGGACGTTAACAAGTGCTGATGGGTAGTTAACAAGTGCTGGTGGGTAGTTAACAAGCGCTGGTGGACGTTACGTGCGTGGACGTCAACGTGCTGATGGGTAGTTAACAAGTGCTGGTGGTAGTTAACAAGCGCTGGTGGACGTTAGCAAGTGCTGGTGGACGTCAACAAGTGCTGGTGGGTAGTTAACAAGTGCTGGTGGGTAGTTAACAAGCGCTGGTGGGACGTTAACAAGTGCTGGTGGGACGTTAACAAGTGCTGGTGGGTAGTTAACAAGTGCTGGTGGGACGTTTAACAAGTGATGGTGGGACGTTAACAAGTGCTGATGGGTAGTTAACAAGTGTTGGTGGGTAGTTAACAAGTGCTGGTGGGTAGTTAACAAGCGCTGGTGGGTAGTTAACAGGTGCTGGTGGGTAGTTAACAATCAGTTTTGGGTAGTTAAGTATCTGGTTGACAGGCTTGGCAGGCAAGGCGAGGAGTTGACTGGTTTGACAGGTCTGTGTGTGCTTCCTCTCTCTCCGTCAAGGCAGCTGGGTCCTCATGTCTCCCCTGACAGCTGCGCTGCTTTCCTGAGAGGTGAGCCCCTGGTGGCGTCCTCTTGAGGTGCAGCAGACGTACTGATGTTGCTGAGACATGTACCCCTCTCTCTAGACCATGCCTGCATAGTCTAGACCATGCCTGCATAGTCTAGACCATGCCTGCATAGTCTAGACCATGCCTGCATATTACTCTATCTAGACAAGTGGTTCTGAACCTTTCTAAGTGCCAGTAAGTTGTCTTAGAACCTTAATTTCTCTCTGACAACCTCTTTATTTTTGCAGCCCAACCAGAAGTTAAGGTGAATCAGATCAGTGATTCGGTGAATGAGAACTCGTCTTCATTCACTTGTAAACAGTAAAAAAAAATCCCATTTGCCTCATTTTGTGGCTGTTGTTGTTGTTGACGTTCAATTGTGGTAAGGCGCAAATGAGATTCTATTTTAAGAAAGAGCCACAAGCGGGTCATAACTTCTAGCCTGTGCGGAAGTGTTGGAAAAGTTGTGTCATGCAAGTGGTGACAAATAGGTGGTGATAAATGTCACCAGAACTTCCGAATCCATTTCTGCTGTGGTAAACATTGTGAGTCGTGCACATCGGAAGTTGTCTGCCCTCGTTGATTCCCTTTTCATTGGGATTCCTTCATTAGCTTTCAGTTCAACACGATCGCCTCTCGTTATCACTATCATCCACAGGATCCTGGATGATAGTGACCTCGGTGAGGCAGCAACACTTCCTGGCAGTGATCTCTCACTCTCGCAAACCATAGACACAACACAACATGTCCTGTTCCAAATGCGATTTATCCAAACTGGAAATTTTTGGGGTGAAGGATGGGAGTCTTTACCTCGTTAGGGGTCAGTCTTGAAGCCGCCCAACTTTGCTTCGCTTTGCTTTTGTTTCCCAGGTGGAAGGGAGGGAGGGAAGGAGGGAGTTAA
The DNA here is from genome assembly GCA_009830355.1 of Cherax destructor. NCBI lineage: Eukaryota > Metazoa > Arthropoda > Malacostraca > Decapoda > Parastacidae > Cherax > Cherax destructor. The sequence goes on along the minus strand of WNWK01014345.1, from coordinate 28,210 downwards.
GGGCATTTATTAAATGAAACGGAGAGTTGAGATGCTTGTTTCACTCCCAGGTCACTGCAACTCTCTCCTTCCTTAATAGTAGTAAAGCAGAGAGAGGGAGAGAGAGAGAGAGAGAGAGAGAGAGAGAGAGAGAGAGAGAGAGAGAGAGAGAGAGAGAGAGAGAGAGAGAGAATCCCAGAATCCCATGCATATGCAGATGGCTGTACGCTGACATTTACTTATTCAAGAGAGGAAATGCACCTGCTGTAAGCTACATCAATTACAGCTAAAAGCTGTATCAGCCTGGGGAAACCGATGGCAGGTAACATTTGCTCCTGAGAAAACACAAATGGTGATGGTCTCTATGCACCATGATGGTAATGCTGGAACAGTTGTAAGAATGAATGGAAGAGTGTTGGTACCCGGGGACGAAGTTGATATCCTTGAGGTGAAATTTGACTCCAAACTGACCATGAAAAACCACGTTGTAAATCTTGCAAATAAAGGCGGCCAGGAAGCTTACACCACTTCGACGTATCTCGCATCTGCTTGACAGTATAGGTTGCATGATTCTGTACGAGGCACAAGTATGTTCACACTTTGAGTATGCTCCATTTTCTTGGACTGCCTCCCCCACCTCATCTGTGACTTCTTGACAGAGTAGAGAACAGAGTAAGACGCCTCATCTCTCGCCTGGACCCAGCCTAGATAGATCTGTCATTTTAGCAGAGTCTTCAACACAGGAGGGATGTGGGCGGCCTCACTGTTATGTACAAGGCCTATATTGTCAAAGTACCACACTTGGCTCCACTTCAATGACAGCGAGAAGTGAGCTTCTACACCACAAGACGGGCAGCCAGCAGCAACTTCACTCTGACTGTAACGTTCTTTAGAACATCACTTCATCTGAGATCATTTATTCCCAGTATGACTCGAGTCTGGAACATGTTCGTGCACAATAATATGACATCAACGAAATAAAGTCAGTTGATCAAATGAAATTTCTGACCCACAGATGGCTCCAACTTCATCCTGTTCCATACTTGTATGTCTCGTAACAATAAAAAGGCTTTTAAATGAGCTGATGTGGGTAACAGTTCTTAGCTTGTCAATAAAGTTAGGATCCTGAACCTAACCTTGTAAAACCCTATGTAAAAGAAAAAAAGAGACGAAAGAATGAAAAAAAAGTGAGAGCGCCATAGTTACACCCTCCTTCCTCCTCTTCCTCTTCCTCTCATTTCCTACCCTTCTCCCCCCCCCCTCCTTCACCATCACTCAGGCACCATCAAACGTAACGTTCACAAAGACTCATTGATATCTAATTTCAAAATCAATATCTGAATTAACAAACAGTTTTAGAGCAGTGTGAAGGCAAGGGAGGGGAGACCATTCCCACCCTCTCTCTCCCCTCTCCCTCTTTTCTCCTCCCTCTCTCTCCTCTCCCTCTCTCCTTGCTCTCCTCTCTCCTGGTCTCCCCTCTCCCTCTCTTCCCTCTCCCTGCTCTCCTGGTCTCCTCTCTCCCCTATCCCTGCTCTCCTGGTCTCCTCTCTCCCCTCTCCCTGCTCTCCTGGTCTTCCCTCTCCCTCTCTCCCCTCTCCCTGCTCTCTCCTTCCTCCTTTTCCTGGTATTAACACTCAGATAATTGGCTACACGAGGCCACGTTTGTGAGGGAGAGAAATATACAGAGAGAGATGCATATTTATTCCTCTGCTGTATAATAATACAGTATATGTAAGGGCAGTGCCATGTATGATTATGCAGTATACTAGTAGCCAATAAACCGTAGTAGTCACTCTATGTGAGTACCTCCAGTGTAGTAGTCAGTGTACGTATGTAAGTACCTCCAGTGTAGTAGTCAGCGTACGTATGTGAGTACCTCCAGTGTAGCAGTCAGTGTACGTATATGAGTACCTTCAGTGTAGCAATGTACGTATGTGAATACCTCCAGTGTAGCAGTCAGTGTACGTAAGTGAGTATCTCCAGTGTAGTAGTCAGTGTAAGTGAGTACCTGCAGTGTAGTAGTCAGTGTAAGTATGTGAGTACCTCCAGTGTAGTAGTCAGTGTAAGTATGTGAGTACCTCCAGTGTAGTAGTTAGTGTAAGTATGTGAGTACCTCCAGTGTAGTAGTCAGTATAAGTATGTGAGTACCTCCAGTGTAGTAGTCAGTGTAAGTATGTGAGTACCTCCAGTGTAGTAGTCAGTGTAAGTATGTGAGTACCTCCAGTGTAGTAGTCAGTGTAAGTATGTGAGTACCTCCAGTGTAGTAGTCACTGTAAGTATGTGAGTACCTCCAGTGTAGTAGTCAGTGTATGTGAGTACCTCCAGTGTAGTAGTCACTGTATGTGAGTACCTCCAGTGTAGTAGTCAGTGTAAGTATGTGAGTACCTCCAGTGTAGTAGTCAGTGTACGTATGTGAGTACCTCCAGTGTAGTAGTCAGTGTAAGTATGTAAATACTTCCAGTGTAGTAGTCAGTGTAAGTATGTGAGTACCTCCAGTGTAGTAGTCAGTGTAAGTATGTGAGTGACTCCAGTGTAGTAGTCACTGTAAGTATGTAAATACCTCCAGTGCAGTAGTCAGTGTAAGTATGTGAGTACCTCTAGTGTAGTAGTCAGTGTAAGTATGTGAGTACCTCCAGTGTAGTAGTCAGTGTAAGTATGTGAGTACCTCCAGTGTAGTAGTCAGTGTAAGTATGTGAGTGACTCCAGTGTAGTAGTCACTGTAAGTATGTAAATACCTCCAGTGTAGTAGTCAGTGTAAGTATGTGAGTACCTCCAGTGTAGTAGTCAGTGTAAGTATGTGAGTACCTCCAGTGTAGTAGTCAGTGTACGTATGTGAGTACCTCCAGTGTAGTAATCAGTGTATGTAAATACTTCCAGTGTAGTAGTCAGTGTAAGTATGTGAGTACCTCCAGTGCAGTAGTCAGTGTAAGTCTGTGAGTACCTCCAGTGTAGTAGTCAGTGTAAGTATGTGAGTACCTCCAGTGTAGTAGTCAGTGTAAGTATGTGAGTACCTTCAGTGTAGTAGTCAGTGTAAGTCTGTGAGTACCTTCAGTGTAGTAGTCAGTGTAAGTCTGTGAGTACCTCCAGTGTAGTAGTCAGTGTAAGTATGTGAGTACCTCCAGTGTAGTAGTCAGTGTAAGTCTGTGAGTACCTCAGTGTAGTAGTCAGTGTAAGTATGTGAGTACCTCCAGTGTAGTAGTCAGTGTAAGTCTGTGAGTACCTTCAGTGTAGTAGTCAGTGTAAGTCTGTGAGTACCTTCAGTGTAGTAGTCAGTGTAAGTCTGTGAGTACCTCCAGTGTAGTAGTCAGTGTAAGTATGTGAGTACCTCCAGTGTAGTAGTCAGTGTAAGTCTGTGAGTACCTTCAGTGTAGTAGTCAGTGTAAGTCTGTGAGTACCTTCAGTGTAGTAGTCAGTGTAAGTCTGTGAGTACCTCCAGTGTAGTAGTCAGTGTAAGTATGTGAGTACCTTCAGTGTAGTAGTCAGTGTAAGTCTGTGAGTACCTCCAGTGTAGTAGTCAGTGTAAGTATGTGAGTACCTCCAGTGTAGTAGTCAGTGTAAGTCTGTGAGTACCTCCAGTGTAGTAGTCAGTGTAAGTATGTGAGTACCTTCAGTGTAGTAGTCAGTGTAAGTCTGTGAGTACCTTCAGTGTAGTAGTCAGTGTAAGTCTGTGAGTACCTTCAGTGTAGTAGTCAGTGTAAGTCTGTGAGTACCTCCAGTGTAGTAGTCAGTGTAAGTCTGTGAGTACCGCCAGTGTAGTAGTCAGTGTAAGTCTGTGAGTACCTTCAGTGTAGTAGTCAGTGTAAGTCTGTGAGTACCTCCAGTGTAGTAGTCAGTGTAAGTCTGTGAGTACCGCCAGTGTAGTAGTCAGTGTAAGTCTGTGAGTACCTCCAGTGTAGTAGTCAGTGTAAGTCTGTGAGTACCTCCAGTGTAGTAGTCAGTGTAAGTATGTGAGTACCTCCAGTGTAGTAGTCAGTGTAAGTCTGTGAGTACCTTCAGTGTAGTAGTCAGTGTAAGTCTGTGAGTACCTTCAGTGTAGTAGTCAGTGTAAGTCTGTGAGTACCTTCAGTGTAGTAGTCAGTGTAAGTCTGTGAGTACCTTCAGTGTAGTAGTCAGTGTAAGTCTGTGAGTACCTTTAGTGTAGTAGTCAGTGTAAGTCTGTGAGTACCTCCTGTGTAGTAGTCAGTGTAAGTATGTGAGTACCTCCAGTGTAGTAGTCAGTGTAAGTATTTGAGTACCTCCAGTGTAGCAGTCAGTGTAAGTATGTGAGTACCTTCAGTGTAGTAGTGTAAGTCTGTGAGTACCTCCAGTGTAGTAGTCAGTGTAAGTCTGTGAGTACCTTCAGTGTAGTAGTCAGTGTAAGTCTGTGAGTACCTTCAGTGTAGTAGTCAGTGTAAGTATGTGAGTACCTCCAGTGTAGTAGTCAGTGTAAGTCTGTGAGTACCTTCAGTGTAGTAGTCAGTGTAAGTCTGTGAGTACCTCCAGTGTAGTAGTCAGTGTAAGTCTGTGAGTACCGCCAGTGTAGTAGTCAGTGTAAGTCTGTGAGTACCTTCAGTGTAGTAGTCAGTGTAAGTCTGTGAGTACCTCCAGTGTAGTAGTCAGTGTAAGTCTGTGAGTACCGCCAGTGTAGTAGTCAGTGTAAGTCTGTGAGTACCTTCAGTGTAGTAGTCAGTATCATTATAAGAAACGTCTACAGTACTCACAAGTTGATAAAGAAGACACACATGCAACACCCAGATGTCTTTCCTCTCAACACGTTTCACCTACCATTGATTTATTAATTCAGTACAGTAACTACATACTGGGGACAGTGACAGGCGAGGTAATTAGTCCCTCAGCCTTGATAGAAGGTGTTCAGTCCCTCAGTCTTGATAGGTGTTCAGTCCCTCAGTCTTGATAGGTGTTCAGTCCCTCAGTCTTGATATAAGGTGTTCAGTCCCTCAGTCTTGATAGAAGGTGTTCAGTTCCTCAGTCTTGATAGGTGTTCAGTCCCTCAGTCTTGATAGGTGTTCAGTTCCTCAGTCTTGATAGGTGTTCAGTCCCTCAGTCTTGATATAAGGTGTTCAGTCCCTCAGTCTTGATAGGTGTTCAGTCCCTCAGCCTTGATAGAAGGTGTTCAGTTCCTCAATATTGATAGGTGTTCAGTCCCTCAGTCTTGATAGGTGTTCAGTTCCTCAGTCTTGATAGGTGTTCAGTCCCTCAGTCTTGATATAAGGTGTTCAGTCCCTCAGTCTTGATAGGTGTTCAGTCCCTCAGCCTTGATAGAAGGTGTTCAGTCCCTCAGTCTTGATAGGTGTTCAGTTCCTCAGTCTTGATAGGTGTTCAGTCCCTCAGTGTTGATAGGTGTTCAGTCCCTCAGTCTTGATAGGTATTCAGTCCCTCAGTCTTGATAGGTGTTCAGTCCCTCAGTCTTGATAGGTATTCAGTCCCTCAGTCTTGATAGGTGTTCAGTCCCTCAGTCTTGATAGGTGTTCAGTCCATCAGTCTTGATAGGTGTTCAGTCCCTCAGTCTTGATAGGTGTTCAGTCCATCAGTCTTGATAGGTGTTCAGTCCATCAGTCTTGAAAGATAATGCTCACTTCCTCAGCCTTGTTGCTCAGTGAACTCATGCAGTGTTGTTGCCGTTCCTGACGTTCAGCCCACCTTCACCTGATAAACCACCTACCTTCACCTGATAAACCACCCACCTTCACCTGATAAACCACCTACTTTCACCTGATAAACCACCCACCTTCACCTGATAAACCACCTACCTTCACCTGATAAACCACCTACCTTCACCTGATAAACCACCTACCTTCACCTGATAAACCACCTACCTTCACCTGATAAACCACCTACCTTCACCTGATAAACCACCTACCTTCACCTGATAAACCACCTACCTTCACCTGAGAAACCACCCACCTTCACCTGATAAACCACCTACCTTCACCTGATAAACCACCCACCTTCACCTGATAAACCACCTACCTTCACCTGATAAACCACCTACCTTCACCTGAGAAACCACCCACCTTCACCTGAGAAACCACCCACCTTCACCTGAGAAACCAACCACCTTCACCTGAGAAACCACCCACCTTCACCTGAGAAACCACCCACCTTCACCTGAGAAACCACCCACCTTCACCTGAGAAACCACCCACCTTCACCTGAGAAACCACCCCCCTCACCTGAGAAACCACCACCTTCACCTGAGAAACCACCCACCTTCACCTGAGAAACCACCCACCTTCACCTGAGAAACCACCCACCTTCACCTGAGAAACCACCTACCTTCACCTGAGAAACCACCCACCTTTACATGAGAAACCACCTACCTTCACCTGAGAAACCACCTACCTTCACCTGAGAAACCACCTACCTTCACCTGAGAAACCACCTACCTTCACCTGAGAAACCACCTACCTTCACCTGAGAAACCACCTACCTTCACCTGAGAAACCACCTACCTTCACCTGAGAAACCACCCACCTTCACCTGAGAAACCACCCACCTTCACCTGAGAAACCACCCACCTTCACCTGAGAAACCACCCACCTTCACCTGAGAAACCACCTACCTTCACCTGAGAAACCACCTACCTTCACCTGAGAAACCACCCACCTTCACCTGAGAAACCACCTACCTTCACCTGAGAAACCACCCACCTTCACCTGAGAAACCACCTACCTTCACCTGAGAAACCACCCACCTTCACCTGAGAAACCACCTACCTTCACCTGAGAAACCACCTACCTTCACCTGAGAAACCACCTACCTTCACTCACCCCGTGATACCACCTCTGTGTTCTCCGCACATGTTTCTGAGCGCTACGACACTGGATCCGAATGTAGTGTTGTCTAGTTGCGGTTCATCGTGTGAATCACTCGTTGATCTGAGCCTCGCCTTCCCTAACGATGGTTCCACTGCCCCAGGATCTGCCTCGGCGCTCAAAATAACACTTCGTCTTGCCTGATTCCAGTCAAGGACTGTCAAGCAGTGAGTTGTGAAGAGACGCAAGCTACGCCTTGTACAAATGTACAGAAGAAGACTGTGTTTGTAAACACTGCGAAATAAAGTGTTTACCGAGGTGCTAGGGAACGTGTATTTTACAGGGAGTGAGGTTAATTAAGCCGGCGAGGGTCGCCAAGTCTCGCGTCAGAGCCCTTGACGAACTAATGTGAAGGTAATATAGACGATACAGACAACATGGGCAACATAGGATAACTAGCTCTCTGGGCTAGTTATGACAGACTCTGTTATGGCTACAGTTGTTCCCAGACTCTCTCTATCTCAGGAAAATAAAAAGAGGAGACGAGTTCGATACAGCATTAAAAGAGGGAGTCGAAGTAGGGATACGGCAGAGGTGGTGGTGGAATAGGTCGTAGGGGCAGAAGTCGTGGTGGCAGAGGTGGTAGTGGTCGTGGCAGCGTTGTCAGAGAACGAGGAAGTGAGCCTCGTGTTTTGTCCACGGGAATTGGTGACAAAATTAATTACAGGCTCGCTGGGAGGCAACGAAGGAGGAGGAAAAGGCTGATTAGCACCCCATGGAGGAGCACTTGGTACTGGAGGTGGCAGACGAAGAGCTACCAGAAGAAGGGATAGTAGAGGCAGAGCTACCAGAAGAAGGGATAGCAGACGCAGAGCTACCAGAAAAAGAGATAGCAGACGCAAAGCTACCAGAAGAAGGGATAGCAGACGCAGAGCTACAATAAGAAAGGATAGCAGACGCAGAGCTACCAGAAGAAGGGATAGCAGACGCAGAGCTACCAGAAGAAGAGATAGCAGACGCAAAACTACCAGAAGAAGGGATTGCAGACGCAGAGCTACCAGAAGAAGGGATAGTAGAGGCAGAGCTACCAGAAGAAGGGATAGGAGACGCAAAGCTACCAGAAGAAGAGATAGCAGACGCAGAGCTACCAGAAGAAGGGATAGTAGAGGCAGAACTACCAGAAGAAGGGATAGTAGAGGCAGAGCTACCAGAAGAAGGGATAGGAGACGCAAAGCTACCAGAAGAAGAGATAGCAGACGCAGAGCTACCAGAAGAAGGGATAGCAGACGCAGAGCTACCAGAAGAAGGGATAGCAGACGCAGAGCTACCAGAAGAAGGGATAGCAGACGCAAAGCTACCAGAAGAAGGGATAGTAGACGCAGAGCTACCAGAAGAAGGGATAGCAAACACAGAGCTACCAGAAGAAGGGATAGTAGAGGCAGAACTACCAGAAGAAGGGATAGTAGAGGCACAGCTACCAGAAGAAGGGATAGTAGACGCAGAGCTACCAGAAGAAGGGATAGTAGAGGCAGAGCTACCAGAAGAAGGGATAGTAGACGCAGAGCTACCAGAAGAAGGGATAGCAGACGCAGAGCTACCAGAAGAAGGGATAGTAGACGCAGAGCTACCAGAAGAAGGGATAGCAGACGCAGAGCTACCAGAAGAAGGGATAGTAGACGCAGAGCTACCAGAAGAAGGGATAGCAGACGCAGAGCTACCAGAAGAAGAGATAGCAGACGCAGAGCTACCAGAAGAAGGGATAGCAGACGCAGAGCTACCAGAAGAAGGGATAGCAGACGCAGAGCTACCAGAAGAATGGATAATAGACGCAGAGCTACAAGAAGAAGGTATATTAGACGCAGAGCTACCAGAAGAAGGGATAGTAGAGGCAGAGCTACCAGAAGAAGGGATAGTAGACGCAGAGCTAACAGAAGAAGGGATAGCAGACGCAGAGCTACCAGAAGAAGGGATAGCAGAGGCAGAGCTACCAGAAGAAGGGATAGTAGAGGCAGAGCTTCCAGAAGAAGGGATAGTAGAGGCAGAGCTACAAGAAGAAGGGATAGTAGAGGCAGAGCTACCAGAAGAAGGGATAGTAGAGGCAGAGCTACCAGAAGAAGGGGTAGTAGAGGCAGAGCTACCAGAAGAAGGGGTAGCAGACACAGAGCTACCAGAAAAAGGGATAACAGAGGCAGAGCTACCAGAAGAAGGGATAGCAGACGCAGAGCTACCACAAGAAAGTATAGCAGAGGCAGAGCTACCAGGAGAAAGGATAGCAGAAGCAGAGGTACTAGAAGAAGGGGTAGCAGAGGCAGAGGTACTATAAGAAGGGGTAGCAGAGGCAGAGGTACTAAAAGAAGGTATAGCAGAAGCAGAGGTACTAGAAGAAGGGATAGCAGAGGCAGAGGTACTATAAGAAGGGGTAGCAGATTCAGAGGTACTAGAAGAAAGGGTAGCAGAGGCAGAGGTACTAGAAGAAGGGGTAGCAGAGGCAGAGGCACTAGAAGAAGGGGTAGCAAAGGCTGAGGTACTAGAAGAAGGGATAGCAGAAGCAGAGGTACTAGAAGAAAGGGTAGCAGAGGCAGAGGTACTAGAAGAAGGGGTAGCAGAGACAGAGGTACTAGAAGAAGGGGTAGCAGAGGCTGAGGTACTAGAAGAAGGGATAGCAGAAGCAGAGGTACTAGAAGAAGGGGTAGCAGAAGCAAAGGTACTAGAAGAAGGGATAGCAGAAGCAGAGGTACTAGAAGAAGGGATAGCAGAAGCAGAGGTACTAGAAGAAGGGACAGCAGAGGCAGAGGTACTATAAGAAGGGATAGCAGAAGCAGAGGTACTAGGAGAAGGGATACCAGAGGCAGATGTACTAGACGATGTGATAGCAGAGGCAGAGGTACTACAAGAAGGTATAGCAGAGGCAGAGGTACTACAAGAAGGGATAGCAGAGGCAGAGGTACTAGAAGAAGGGGTGGCAGAGGTACTAGAAGAAGGGGTGGCAGAGATACTAGAAGAAGGAGTGGCAGAGGTACTAGAAGAAGGGGTGGCAGAGGTACTAGAAGAAGGGATGGCAAAGGTATTAGAAGAAAGAGTGGCAGAGGCAGAGGTACTAGAAGAAGGGGTGGCAGAGGTACTAGAAGAAGGGGTGGCAGAGGTACTAGAAGAAGGGGTGGCAGAGGTACTAGAAGAAGGGATGGCAGAGGTACTAGAAGAAGGGGTGGCAGAGGTACTAGAAGAAGGGGTGGTAGAGGTGCTAGAAGAAGGGGTGGCAGAGGTACTAGAAGAAGGGGTGGCAGAGGTACTAGAAGAAGGGGTGGCAGAGGTACTAGAAGAAGGGGTGGCAGATACTAGACCAGCAGGTAACATCTCGTCATGTTCCTCGACTCTCTGCAGTTCTGTATTTCTCTCTGTGTTCGACTCACACCTCACACAACCACGCTGTGTTCGACTCACACCTCACACAACCACGCTGTGTTCGACTCACACCTCACACAACCACGCTGTGTTCGACTCACACCTCACACAACCACGCTGTGTTCGACTCACACCTCACACAACCACGCTGTGTTCGACTCACACCTCACACAACCACGTTAACACAAACTAGTGGAAAAAAAAGAGAGATAAAAATCCCCTTTACCATAGCAGTTTAATAATCTGCAACCAGACGCTAGACTCTGGCGCAGTTAAGAGGATTTACTTGCCTTCTTAATGCCCTCTTAATGTTGATGGGGCAGGGAGGGTAAAAAGGGACGGAAGGCTGTCAGAGTGCATAATGTTTATCAGGCTGGCGGTTTTTCAAGCAACTTACATTAGAGTTGAACCTGCTTGAGGTAATGTGTTAAATGAATGAGGTGGGAAGCTTTTGGTGGTGGTTTTTGGGGAGGGGGGTGGGAGATGGGGGAGGGGGGGGGAGAGGGGGGTGGGGTTTCCCCCCGGGAGGTGAGGGGGGGGGTGGAAGGGGTGGTGGGGGTGAGGGGGGAGGAGCAGGGGGTGGGCGAGGGGCCCAGGGCAGCGGATGGCATTGATTACCAGGGCGGCAAAAACCAGCAGTGCGGCAACGGGGGGGGCGTGAAGGGGCGGGGGCAGGTGCGCGGCGGCGCGAGGGGGCGGCAAAAGGGCAGCAGCGGCGGCAACGCGTGGCGGGGTTACCCGCGGGGTTTTGGGGGGCAGTGTGGGGTGGCGGAGGGTGGAGTGGTGGGGGGGGGGGTTTGGGGGGATGCGGGCCCCAGAGGGGGGTGGTGGCCGAGATTAAAAGGTGGGCATAAGTGGGGGCGGCAGGGGGGGGGTCAGGAAGCAGTGGGGGGGGGATGGCAGTGGATGGCAGTGGGGGGCGGGAAAAAGAGGGGGGGCACCAAAAGAGGTGGAACGTGTGGTGGGGGTAACGCGGGCAGGGGGTGGGGCGGCGGTGGGCGGGTGGTGGCGGGCCCCGTGGCCGGGAACGGGCGTGGGGCGGCGGCGGGGGCCGGGGGAAAGGCGGAGGGTGGCGGCAGGGGGGGGCGGGGGGGCGGGGTGGGGGGGGCAGGGGTGGCGGCGGGGGGCGTGGGGGGCAGGGGGTAGCGGCAGGCGGGGGCAGGCGGGGCGGCAGGGGTCAGGGGGCAGGGGGTGGCGGGGCAGTGGGGAGTGTGGCGGCGGCAGGCGTGGCGGCAGGGCAGTGCGGGCGGGGGGGGTTGGCCGGCAGCGCGCGGCGGGGGCGGGGCAGTGGCGGGGCGGCAGGCGTGGGGCGGCGGCGGGGCAGTGGGCGGGGCAGGCGGGGGGCGGCAGTGCGGGGCGGAGGCGTGGCGGCGGCAGGCGCGGCGCGGTGGCGGGGCGTGGGCGGCAGGGGCGGGGGCGGCGGCGGGGCGGCTTTGGTCAGGCGGGGGCCGGCGGCGGCGGGGGGAGGCGCATCGGGGCAGGCGGCGGGGGCAGGGGGGGGGGCGGCTTTTGGCGGGGGCCCCCTGGCGGGGGGCGGCAGGCGTCAGGCAGCGGGCGGGGCAGGGGCGGGGTGGGGCCCCGGCGGCAGGGGGGCGGGCGGCGGCAGCTTTCAGGCAGCGGGGCGGCGGCAGCGTGGGGGCAGGTGGGGCGGTTGGCGGCGGGCGGGGGGCAGCGCGGGTGGCGGGGTCGCGGGGCAGCTGGCGGCGGCAGCGGCGGCAGGCGGGGGCGGCGGCAGTGCGTGGGGCCCCAGGGGCGGCGGCAGGAGGCGCATCGGCGGCCCCCAAGCGGGCGGCGGGGCGGCGGGGCGGGGCGCGCGGGGCAGGCGGGGGGCGGCAGGGCGGCGGGGTGGGGGGCAGGGTGGGGGGGGTGGGGGGCAGGCAGGGCAGGCGCGGCCCCGGCGGCGGCGGCGGCAGCGTGGGGCGGCGGCGGGTGGGGGGGGAGGCGGGGGGGCAGGGGCGGCAGGCGGGCGGCACGCGTGGGCGGCGGCGCTGGCAGTGCGGCGGCCCCGGGGGGGGGCAGGGGGCGTGGGGGCGGCGGCAGGGGGGCCCAGGGTGGGGCGGCGGGGGGGGGTTTTAGGCGGCGGCGGCGGCGGGGCAGTGCGGCGGCGGCGGCGCGTGGGCGGGGGGGTGGGGCAGGGCAGCGGGGCGGCGGCAGCGCGGGGCCCCAAGCGTGGTCGGCAGGCTGGCGGGGCAGGCGCGGCAGGCGGGCGGGGCATCGGCCCGGGGTGGCAGGGTGGCGGCGGACGGTCGGGGCAGGGGGTGGCGGGGCGGGGCGGCGGCGAGGCAGGGGTGGCAGTGCGGGCGGCGGGGGGGGAGGGGCATCATGGGGCAACGCGGGCGGCGGCAGGGTCAGGCAGGCGGGGCGGCAGCGTGGGCGGCGGCAGCGGCCAGTGCAGGCGGGGCCCCAGGGGGTTTGGCAGGCGGGGCGGCGGCGGTGGGGGCGGGGCGGGGCGGCGGCGGCAGTGCGGCGGCGGCGGGGGGGGCGTGGCGGCGGGGGCGGCGGGGGGGGGCGGCGGGGGCGGGGCGGGGCGGGGGCGGCGGCAGTGCGTGGCGGGGGGGGCGGGGGTGGCGGCAGGCGGGCGGCGGGAAACCCCGGCGGCAGCGTGGGGGTCATCAGGCCGGGCAGCGGTGGCGGGGCGTGGGCGGGGGGGGACGGAGCGGGCCCCAGTGCGTGGCGGCGGCGGCAGACGCATCTGGCGGCAATCGTGGGGTGGCAGGGGGTCAGGCGGCGGGGGGAAAATTGGTGGGGGCGGAGGGGGAGGGGTGGGGCGGCAGCGGTGGTCATAGGGGGTGGCGGCGGCGGGGCCCCAGCGTGCGGCGGCGGCGGCGTGGCGGCGGCGGGGGGCGGGGGCGGCGGCAGTGGGGCCCCGGCGGCGGCGGCAGCGCGTGGCGGCGGCGGGGGGGGGGCGGCGGGGGGGGCGGGGGGGGCAGGCGCGGGGTGGGGCGGCGGGGGCGCAGCGGCGGCGGGGCAGGGGGCGGCGGCGGCGGCGGGCGGCGGCAGGGGGGCGGGGCGGCAGCGGGGCGAGGGGCGGTCTTAGCGGGCGGCGGGGGGCGCGGCGCGTGGCGGCGGGGGGTGGGGGGGGGAAAGGGGGGCGGCAGCGGGGGTGGGGGGCGCCCAGGCGGCGGCGGCGGCCCCAGCGGCAGTGCGGCGGCGGCAGCGCACGGCGGCGGCGGGCGGGGGGCGCGGGCAGCGTGTGGCAGAGGCGCGGCGGCAGGCGGGGCAGGGCGGCGGCGGCGGGGCGGTGGGGTTGGCAGCGGGAAGGGGGCGGGGGGGAAATTGGCCCCAGGGGGGGGGGCAGTGGGGAAAAGGCGGTGGCGGGGCGGGGGCGGGGCGGCGCGCAGGGGGGGGGGTTGGCAGCAGGGCGCGGGCCCCAGTGCGGCGGGGGCGGGAAAGGATTGCGGGCAGGGGGCGGCGAGGGCCCCGGGGGGGGCGGCGGCGGCAGGGGGGCCCAGCGGGTGGTGGCGGTGGGGTGGGGCAGTGGGAAAAGGGGGCGGCAGGGGAGCGAAGGGGGCGCGGTGGCGTTCGGCAGTGGGGGGCAGGCGCGGCGGCGGCGTGGTCAACAATTTTATTAAATTAAATTATTTTATATTATATATATATATATATATATATATATATATATATATATTTTTTCCCTGAGAGGTGTATGTCCCCAGGTATATCCCCCGAGAGTTTAATCCCTTTAAAACAGAATAAAGAATTTTGACTGATTGTGATCGGGACATGAAATTTTTAATGACCTCGTGGTGATAGACATTCAACTCAATTAGACAGTTAACCAGAATTGACTGAATGTGAGCTCTCTCTCTCTCTCTTTCTTTCTCTCTCTTTTCTTCTCTCTCTTTCTTCTTTCTTCTCTTCTTTCTCTTTTTCTCTCTCTCTTTCTTTCTCTCTCTCTCCAGTTTAACCGTGACTAAACCCAATGTGAGACACTAGGCAATTCATTCATCATCAATTAAACAGCTGCCTGCATCAACTGAAGTCCTTCCTGCATCAACAGAAGCGCTGCCTTCATCAACAGAAGCGCTGCCTGCATCAACAGAAGCGCTGCCTGCATCAACAGAAGCGCTGCTTGCATCAACAGAAGCGCTGCCTGCATCAACAGAAGCGCTGCCTGCATCAACAGAAGCGCTGCCTGCATCAACAGAAGCGCTGCCTGCATCAACAGAAGCGCTGCCTGCATCAACAGAAGCGCTGCCTGTATCAACAGAAGCGCTGCCTGCATTAACAGAAGCGCTGCCTGCATTAACAGAAGCGCTGCCTGCATCAACAGAAGCGCTGCCTGCATCAACAGAAGCGCTGCCTGCATCAACAGAAGCGCTGCCTGCATCAACAGAAGCGCTGCCTGCATCAATAGAAGCGCTGTCTGCATCATCTGAAGTCCTTCCTGCATCAACAGAAGCGCTGCCTGCATCAACAGAAGCGCTGCCTGCATCAACAAAAGCGCTGCCTGCATTAACAGAAGCGCTTCCTGCATCAACAGAAGCGCTGCCTGCATCAACAGAAGCGCTGCCTGCATCAACAGAAGCGCTGCCTGCATTAACAGAAGCGCTGCCTGCATCAACAGAAGCGCTGCCTGCATCAACAGAAGCGCTGCCTTTATCAGCAGAAGCGCTGCCTGCATCAACAGAAGCGCTGCCTGCATCAACAGAAGCGCTGCCTTTATCAGCAGAAGCGCTGCCTGCATCAACAGAAGCGCTGCCTGCATCAACAGAAGAGCTGCCTGCATCAACAGAAGCACTGTTTGCATCAACAGAAGCGCTGCCTGCATCAACAGAAGCGCTGCCTGCACCAACAGAAGCGCTGCCTGCATCAACAGAAGCGCTGCCTGCATCAACGCCCAGGAGTCGCAGTTCTGCAACATTATATATCCCTGCCCAGGCTCTATAATTTAATTCATTTAACATCAAATTATACTCGCCTTGCTCACACTCCCTTTGAATATATATACACACAGCTGAGTGAATTAGAAACAGAGAAAGAGAGAGAAAGAGAAAGAGAGAGGGAGAGAGAGATCAAAGCGGATGCCTGACTCGTAACGTTGCATATGACTCTAGCTAGTGCTTCTTCTCTGGCTACAGCAAACCCTCGACTCTTTTGTTTGGGGAACATGAAATTCCCTCATCTGAAGGTGTTCAGCAGGGTGATCCACTTGCTCCACTTCTCCAGCCTACGCAGCGAGCTCAACATCTGGTACCGGGATGATGGCACTCTGGCGGGTACTGAGGAGTCCCTGTTAGAGGACCTACAACGGGTGAAGACACAGGGAGAAGCCTTAGGACTCATCCTCAATCCATTAAAGTGTGAAATCATCACATCATATCAGGAAATAATTAATGCGGTGCGAACAATCCACCCAGAAGTCACTACTACCACTCCATCCAACAGTACCCTCCTGGGAGCACCGCTGGGTCACCAGGCCATCGACACGGTCCTCAAGGACAAAGTGAATGAACTGAAAAGAATGGAGGAGAGAATAAGTGATCTTGATGCCCATGATGCCCTGTATCTCCTCACAAGGTGTCTTACTATGCCAAGACTCACTTACGTCTTGAGGTGTGCACCCTCTTTTGACAACCCAACACTTGACGAGTATGACGCACACCTGAGATCAACCTTTAAGAAGGCACTGAATCTGTCACTAGATGATCGGCAATGGGAGCAGGCAACCCTCCCAGTGCGACTAGGAGGTATAGGGGTGCGCAAAGCAACGCAGGTAGCTTTACCTGCTTTTCTGTTATCGTGTTTGGCCTCCTGTGGATTAGTCAAGAAGATTGTCCCCGAACGCTTGAGAGGTGTGGTGGGAGCTCAGGACCCCAGGTTCATTGAAGCAGCCGAGCGATAAGACATCCTGGCAGACTCCTCCAGTAGACCAGCTCCTCCCAAAGAGCACAAACAGTCCCACTGGGACAAACCGATCATGGAAAAAATTGCCAACACAATACTCACCAACGCTTCAGGAAAGGACAAAGCTCGTCTCCTATCGGTGAAGGCACCACACTCAGGAGATTTCCTTCTAGCTGTTCCCAATTCCTCTCTGGGGACTCGACTCGACCCACAGGCCATTCGGATTGGTGTTGCTCTTCGCCTAGCCGCCCCCATACTCACCGAACGTAGGTGTATTTGCGGCAGGCCGACGGCTGATCAATTCGGACTTCATGGTCTCGTGTGTCACACATCAGAAGGGAAGTATGCTAGACATGAGGAGGTCAACGACATCATAAAGAGAAGCCTCGCCACGGCTCGTTGAACAGCTCAACGAGAACCCCAAGTGCAGAGGTCTGATGGAAGTCAAAGGCGTCCTGATGGAGCCACTATGCTACCCTGGAAGGATGGTAAGCAGATTGCTTGGGACTACACCTGTGCTGCCACAATGGCAGACACCTACTTGCCATACTCCGCAGCCGAAGGGGGTGGAGCTGCCACCCACAGGGAGACCCAGAAGACTCGCAAATATGAAGGCCTTCCCTTGCTATAACTTCATTCCAAAAGGGTCGGAAACCCTTGGAGCGTGGGGCAAGTGTGCTCTAAAGTTTCTCAAAGAGCTGGGTGAGAAACTCATCATAGAAACCAGGGACCACAGGGCGACCAGCTTCCTCTTTCAGAAACTCAGTGTGGCGATCCAAAGGGGGAATGCCTGCAGCGTTCTGGGCAAGCGGCCCACTGCCGGGGAGCTGGACGAAGTATTTGACATGTAGCTCTGAGTTGTTATTTATGTTGTTTTACTCCCTATTGTATTCTTGTCAATGTATTTTGTCAATGTATTTTGTCTTGAAATAAAGTTTATATATAAGATGGGGTGGTAGGGGAAGTGGAATATTCAAATGGCTTCAGAAAGAAATCTAAATATTTTTCCTTGAATCCTTTTTATCCACTTCTCCGAGGCAATGGGTCCCACAATTTACACCAGAGGTGGACCCCATCTTATATATATATATATATATATATATATATATATATATATATATATATATATATATATATATATATATATATATATATATATATTTTTTTTTTTTTTTTTTTCAACACGTCGGCCGCTTCCCACCGAAGTGGGGTGGCCCAAAATGAAAACGAAAGTTTCCCATTTTACATTTAGTAATATATACAGGAGAAGGGGTCACTAGCCCCTTGCTCCCAGCATTTTAGTCGCCTCTTACGACACGCATGGCTTACGGAGGAAGAATTCTGTATATATATATATTCTGTATATATATATATATATATATATACATTATAATTGACCATAATTTTTAAAGGGGTGGACCGGTAAGCCAGCGGAAGGCCTTGGTCAGATGACCAAAAGCTTCAAAGGCAGGTCATCATCTGACTAAGACCCGCGTCAGGAAACACTTGTCCTGTTTCCTGACAAACCTTACTTAACCTAACCCCTATTTAATGACCACCGCCTCCCCATCTGTTGTTCTCGATAAGATTGAAACCTAGTGAGAGGGTCAACCTCTCCACTCACCTCCTCATCCTCTCTGCCGTATCGGAAGGTCAAGACGAACTGGCCGAAGACCTTCCTGTCCTTGACGTAGTTGGTGTCGACGAAGAGAACGCCGTGAAGGGGCTGGTTCCCTTCCTCTCTGATGATCAGCTCACGGCGTTCAACATACACTGTGATCTTGCCGTTGGGTGCTGTTTTCTTGAACACTCTGTGAAAACCACAGGTGAGGTTAATTAGGTGGGGCAAGGTAGGTATGGTAGGTAGGTATGTTATTATTATTATTATTATTATTATTATTATTATTATTATTATTATTATTATTATTTCTACTACTACTGCTAGTACTACCACTACTACTACTACTACTACTACTAGTATTATTATTATTATTATTAAAATTATTAATTTTATATTAAGTACCCCAGATGTGATGTAGTCAGTGTGCTGTGAGGTCTATCTAAGCAGCCACACCTGCCCTTGGTAAATAGCTGTCAGACCACGCCTCTCGGATTAAGGCTCAGGTCTTTTGTCTTTTGGACTAGCGTCAGGTCAAAGCACATGGTGCACTCCTCATTGGGGGGATGCTTGGAGGACGATATAAGGCCGAGGGAACAACTAGAGGGGGTGATTCTGGCGGAGCTCTGGCCTGTGTGCGGAGCTCTGGGCTGGAGTGATTCTGGCGGAGCTCTGGCCTGTGTGCGGAGCTCTGGGCTGGAGACATTCGGGCGGAGCTCTGGCCTGTGTGCGGAGCTCTGGGCACGAGATTCTAGCAGAGCGGCTGCCGGTGTGCAGAGCTCTGGGAGAGAGCTGCTGGAGTCTCTGGAGGAGACTGTTGGAGACACTTTGCAGAGTTCTGTTGGAGCAGGTCTTGGGACCTGTGGCTAGAAGTGTGACTGAGTTCCTGTGGTGAACTGTCCTCTGAACTATATTGTAAGTTATATTCTGTTCGTCAGTGATTGTATTCCCTGTCTCCTGCTTATATGTACAATCCCCATTTATCTAAACCTCAAAGTGTTTCCTGTTCCCAAATATATTATTGTACAAGGACTTAATAAACTGTGTTTGAGTGGAATAGTAATATTCACTGTCCCGTCATATTTATTACTTATTATTATATTCATTTTAGGTGAGAGGGGAGTGGTGGTAATGAGAGTGACGGTGTAGTCACCAGTGACCTCACATTACCTCCGCTCCTGTCAACCTCACTCTCTGCCACCTCCCTCCTTTACTCCCCTATTCCCCGATTACCCCATGTCATGTAGGGGGGTAACGGAATTTAAGGATAATCGGGGAATAGGGGAGTAAAGGGAGGGAGTGAGTAGGCAGGAGAGGTGAGGTTGACAGGAGCGGAGGTAATGTGAGGTCACTGGTGACTACACCATCACCTCTCATTACCACCACACTACTCACCCTCTCTCTACCTAAAATGAAATATAATAATAAAGAGTAATAGAATATAACGGGGACAGTGAATATTACTATTCCACTCAAACACAGTTTATTTAAGTCCTTGTATAATAATATATTTGGGAACAGGAGAACACTATTGAGTTTAGATAAATGGGGATTGCACATATAAGCAGGGAGACAGGGAATACAATCAACTGACGAAACAGAATATAACTTACAATATAGTTCAGAGGACAGTTCACCACAGGAACTCAGTCACACTTCTAGCCACAGGTCCCAAGACCTGCTCCAACAGAACTCTGCCCAGTGTCTCCAACAGTCTCCTCCAGAGACTCCAGCAGCTCTCTCCCAGAGCTCTGCACACCGGCAGCCGCTCTGCTAGAATCTCGTGCCCAGAGCTCCGCACACAGGCCAGAGCTCCGCCCGAATGTCTCCAGCCCAGAGCTCCGCACACAGGCCAGAGCTCCGCCAGAATCACCCCCTCTAGTGAATGAATGAATAAGTACAGGTAAGATCCCAATGGGATGAGAGGGGAAGACGGTACAGACGAAGAATAGCGCTGGAGAGGAGTCTTCTTAGTCGTAGAAATAGAGCCAGGGCTTAACCCAGCAGCTAAGGCGATCGTGGGGCAGACTTGAGAACAGGAATAGCAGGCTCTCCTGTTGATGAGACTTCTGTGGGGTGAGCGGGGAGGACGGGACAGGTGAAGATTACCGCTAGAGAGGAGTGTAGAAGTTGAGCCAGGGCTTAACCCTCTATAGTTGTTCCTCGGCCTTATATCGTCCTCCAACCATCCCCCCAATGAGGAGTGCACCATGTGCTTTGACCTGACGCTAGTCCAAAAGACAAAAGACCTGAGCCTTAATCCGAGAGGCGTGGTCTGACAGCTATTTACCAAGGGCAGGTGTGGCTGCTTAGGTAGACCTCACAGCACACTGACTACATCACACCGAACACACACACATAGTCTTTAAAAACCACTGACACAGCCCCACTCCACTAAGTAATTGCTTAAAACTATAGACCAATAGCGCTGACGTTCCACATGATCATTATTTCTGAAAGGTTTTTAAAAAAACAAGACTACCAGTCACAAGGAATCACACCAGTTTCACAACTCAGGTCAACACTGGTTCAGAGCAGGTCACTCCTGCCTCTCGCAGGAGTGACCTGCTTCCAAGACCATTCGATATGGTCTTGGAAGCACTTGAAGACAAACAAAATGCAGATGCTGTATACACTGACTTTGCCCAAGCCTTTGTCAAGCGCACGCATGAGATAACTGCGCATAAAATGCGCACAGACACGATAATTAGAAAGGTGGACAGAAAGATGATTAGCTTCCTAAGTAATAAAACTCTAAACAGTAAGAGTAAGCAGTGTGAAATTAGAGGCGGCTACAGTGAAAAGGTCTGTTCCCCGAAGCACAATGCTCGCCCTACTTCTCTTTCTCATTCTGACATAGACAGTGATATAAATCACCTCACTGTATCATCCTTAGCAGACGATACTTGAATCTGCATGAGCCCAGCATCCAAAGAAGACACAGCAGCCTCCTAGCTGGTATCAGACAAGTCTGCCAGTGAGTCACTCACAGCAATATGGTTTTATTGATGATTTCATTTACTACGTCACAGAAAGATTGAGGAAATGAAAACAAGAGTACAAGACAAAGTAAAAGTACTCAACGGAGTGTTAGTCAAATGTGAGAGAT
>WNWK01014345.1:0-2500 GCA_009830355.1 Cherax destructor | reverse complement strand
ACAGAACCAAATGATCACTGCCAAGTCATAAGGAGAATCGAAGAACAGGGGAGTTAGTTCAGGCCTCACTGAGATGTTGTCAGTCCATCAATCTTGAATAGAATAACTGCACCTCTCCTGTCTACAGTATATAGGTTCCTCTGCTCATAGCTGTTATTCTATTCAAGATTGATGGACTGACAACATGTCTCAAGATTGAGGGCCTGACAACCCCCACACTCCTCCTGTTCTTCACGATTCTCCTTTGTATGGACTGATGAAGCCACTGTGTGGCGAAACGCCAATAAAGATACCCAAGTGTTGCATATGTGTCTAATTTACCAACTCGTCGGTTCTCTGAACCATTCATTCACATCCTGTCTGACACTGCAACATCTTGGTATCTTAATCAGGGATTTCTTCGCTTGCCTATTCCTTGGGCACGACCTACTTCCACATTGAACAAATGTGACACCTCCTACTACTGCTGCACCTCTCCTGTCTACAGTATATTAGGTTCCTCTGCTCATATGCTGTTATTCTATTCAAGATTGATGGACTGACAACATCGTCTCAAGATTGAGGGCCTGACAACCTCACACTCCTCCTGTTCTTCACGATTCTCCTTTGTATGGATGATGAAGCCACTGGTGGCGAAACGTTTCCTCAATAAAGATACCCAAGTGTTGCATATGTGTCTAATTTACCAAGGAGGAGTTGAATGATATCTGGTTGTTTTGCATCTTGTATTGATTGTTTGTGATTATTGCATATATACATTACCTACCTTTCTATTATATATAATATATATATATATATATATATATATATATATATATATATATATATATATATATATATATATATAAGATGAAAATTACACATATGCAACATCTGGGTATCTTTAATGTAGACGTTTCGCCATCCAGTCTTTATCAATACAAATTGAAGACAGTAGAACTATATACAGAAGATGAGGTAATCAGTCCCTCAGCCTTGTAGTTGATGTGAAGAGCACCGTAGTCGTGAAGAATCTGGAGCACAGGCAACTGTTGTAGATTCACCGGTATAATCGCCCGGCCCGGGCCTTTTCCAGGTGGTGGCCCGGTCTTTGCTCCCTTTCTCGTGAGTGTCTCAGACCAATGTCTGCCATGGGAGGAGATACAAGTATCTCCTCATCTTCTGGGACTAGCTGTCTCCACGCCTAACCCCATTCCCCTCTTCCACGGGGCTCAGAGGGAGAAGCTAGGCACCTTGAGCTGCCACAAACCCCACCCACAACTCTCTCCATTCCTTAGACATCAAACTTACCTTTCGCCAGACTAACACTCTTCGCACTAATCTTGTTCATACCTCCCCTCCCTCTACAGATTCTCCTGGTGTCTACTCTATTTCTTGCTCCTAATGTCCTCTTCAGTACTTCGGAGAAACTGGCCGATCTCTTTCTGACAGACTCAGGGAGCACAAAAATAGTGTTAGGCTTGCCGACACTAATAATGCTCTTTTCTGTCATGTCAGAGATCACAGTCATCCTATTGATTGGTCTTCTGCTAAAACTGTCTACCCTACGTCTAACTTTCATAGTCGCCGCCTGGTTGAATCCTCCCTTATACACAACTTTCCCTGTATGAATCTTAGCCCTGGCTTTGTCTCTGTAGATGCTTTCCTCTCCCATTACATTGTTAAATGCTCCAAACTTCAGAACACCCGTGACTTAACCTGATTCCTTCCCCTTTCATCTCTTCCCCTTCTCCTTTTTCTCCTATGGGTTTTTTCTTTTCTTTTCTTTGCCTTAATTTTGTCCTTCTTTATTTTATTCGCCTTTCCTCTCAGTGTTCTCGTCCTACCCACGCGGGCCGCCAGCTTCATTGCAGTGCTCCTTTCCTAGACTATGACTGACTCCACTACTACTACTACTACCACTTCTACTACTACCTCCATTATTACCCCACTCTCTTGTGCCCTCCCCTGTCTGCCTGTGTGTTAGTGTGACTTTGTAAATGGTCCAAGTCGGACCGAAACGTCGTCGTAAGCTCCTCTCTTTTATATGTGCGGGTTGTGTGTGTATTGTTTATTAAGAAACCTAATAAAAACCGGTAAGAAGCATTGTAATGGTTTCCTATTGAACCCTTTATGATTTCCTTTAGAACAGGACATTCAGTTCTGTTCCTTTGTTGCTAGCAATGGCGAAACAGGCTCGAGACTTGCCCTGGGCGCAACACACACCTCACGTACAGTTTTTTTTTATATATATATATATATATATATATATATATACACAATAATATCACTTATTTTCAACCTGTTAGGATCAACCTCCCAGGACCGAAACTTTTTCTAATGAATATGTCCGAGTGTTTACTCACGTGTCTTTTTAAACCAATTTGTCGGAATAAGTTATCAAGGTTTATACCATAACTGTCGATATCAACATGCCATTTATTTTCTGTTCCTCCATTTCTACGGTCTTATGGACCGGTAGGGTTGTTGAAGCTTAGAATGTAGGAACTTTTGGGAAAAG
>WNWK01014344.1:42500-51655 GCA_009830355.1 Cherax destructor | reverse complement strand
CAGTGGACCCGGTTAACGGCAATAATTCGTTCCAGAATGCTGTTCAAGTGCCGTTGAACGAATTTATTAACTTAAGGAATAATGTAAATTAGAGTAGTCTTTGGACCCCAAACATACACTTACAAAAGCACTTAAAAAATACACTTACATAATTGTTAGTGTTTGGAGCTGGCCATTAACCGGGGTCCACTGTATATATACTATATATATATATATATATATGTATATTATATAATTTGTCTTCTGAGGATGAGGATCCCCAGTAAAATTCTAGAGGTATTACCTCCCTCTATATATATATATATATATATATATACAGTGGTACCCCGGTTTACGATATTTTTCATTCCAGAATGCTGTTCAAGTGCCATTACCAAACGAATTTATCTCCTTAAGAAAAGTTGTAAAATAGACTAGTCCTTTTAGACCCCAAAATTACACTTACAAAAGCATTTAAAAAATAAACTTACATAAAAGGGTGAGTTTAGGGACCATCGTAAACCAGGGTACCACTGTATATATATATATATATATATATATACAGTGGTACCTCGACTTACGATATTTTTTCATTCCAGAATGCTGTTCAAGTGCCATTACCAAACGAATTTATCCCCATAAGGAATGATGTAAATAGACTAGTCCTTTTAGACCCCAAAATTACACTTACAAAAGCATTTAAAAATAAACTTACATAAAAGGGTGAGTTTGGGGACCATCGTAAG
Source organism: Cherax destructor (assembly GCA_009830355.1). Taxonomy (NCBI): domain Eukaryota; kingdom Metazoa; phylum Arthropoda; class Malacostraca; order Decapoda; family Parastacidae; genus Cherax; species Cherax destructor. The sequence continues at coordinate 50,930 of WNWK01014344.1, read as the reverse complement.
TCGAGGTACCACTGTATATAGTATACGTACTAATATAATATATTGCAAACAATCTGACAGCACTTGAGCAGGCTTCTGGATTGAAGTTTACATTACTGAGGTCCACTGTATATATATACATATATACATATATATATATATATATATATATATATATATATATATATATATATATATATATATATATATAATGTATATATATATTGCAAACAATCGCAGATAGGCGATCATAACTATGCAAGACAGCCACGGGGTGGAAATCTTTAGCTCAAGTACTTACACTTTCAGTGCATCATCAGGAGCTATGCAATGTTTCAAGGCAGCAACTGAAGAAGGCTGCAGCTGTGGCAGGTGACAGACCAAAACTGCACTCTGAGAAAACTTCCCCTCACTCCTTCAGCTGTTGCCTTGGAACATTGCATAGCTCCTGATGACACACTGAGAAGTGTGAAAGTACTTGAGCTAAAGATTTGCACCCCCTGTGGCTTGTCTTGCATAGTTATGATCGCCTATCTGCGATTGTTTGCAATATATATATACATTTATATATATATATATATATATATATATGTATATATATACAGTGGACCCTCGAGTAACGTAAAAACTTCAATCCAGAAGCCTGCTCAAGTGCCATTACCGAACGAATTTACTCCCTTAAGGAATAATGTCACGTAGGTTAATCTATTTTAGACCCCCAAAAATACACTTCCACAAGCACTTACAATATTATACTTACATAATTGTATGATTTCCGGGGTGTTCGTTACTCTGGGGTCTACTGTATATATACAGTGGACCCCCGAATTTCGTCAATAATTCTTTCCAGAAGGCTGTTCGAGTGCCATTACCGAACGAATTTGTTCCCATAAGGACGAATGTAAATTAGATTAGTCCGTTTCAGACCCCCAAAAATACACTTACAAAAGCACTTACAAACATACTTACATACATAATTGTTCTAGTTGGAACAGTACGAAATCCGGGTGTCTACTGTATACAGTGGACCCTCGGTTAACGAAAAATTCATTGCAGAAGCCTGCTCAGTGCCATTACCGACGAATTTACGTCCTTAGAAATAATGTCATGTAGGTTAGTCTATTTCAGACCCCCAAAACTACACTTCCACAAGAACTTACAAAATTATCTTACATAATTGCACGATTTCCGGGTAGTTAACCGAGGGTCCACTGTATATATACAGTGGATCCTCGCCTAACGAGCACCCGGAAATCGAACAATTATGTAGATATATTGTAAGTGCTTTTAAGTGTATTTTGGGGTCTGAATGGACTAACCTACTTGACATTTTTCTTAGGAGTAATGTTGAACGGCACTTGAGCAGGCTTGGAATGAATTTTGCTCGTTAGGCAGGGGTCCACTGTATGTATATATACAGTGGTACCCCGAGTTTCGAACTTTCTTCGTTCCAGAATGCTGTTCAAGTGCTGTTACCGAATGAATTTATTCCCATAAGGAATAATGTAAATTAGATTAGTCCATTTCAGGCCCCAAAAAATACACTTACAAAAGCACTTACCTCGGGGTACCACTGTACTCACCTAATTGTGGTTGCAGGGGTCGAGACTCAGCTCCTGGCCCCGCCTCTTCGCTGTCCGCTACTGGGTCTCTGTTCTCCCTGCTCCAAGAGCTTTATCATACCTTGTCTTAAAACTATGTATGGTTCCTGCCTCCACTATATCTTTCTCTAGACTATTCCACTTCCTGACTACTCTGTGGCTGAAGAAATGCTTCCTAACATCCCTTTGACTCATCTGAGTCTTCAGCTTCCAGTTGTGTCCCCTTGTTTCTGTGTTCCCTCTCTGGAACATCCTGTCACTGTCTACCTTGTCGATTCCCCGCAGTATTTTTGTATGTCGTTATCATGTCTCCTCTGACCCTTCTTTCCTCCAGTGTTGTTAGTCCTATTTCCTCAACCTTTCTTCATAGGACAGACCTCTGAGTTGTGGAACTAACCTTGTCGCAAACCTTTGCACTTTCTCGAGTTTCTTTACGTGCTTGACCAGGTGTGGGTTCCAGACTGGTGCTGTATATTCTAGTATGGGCCTGACGTACACGGTGTACAGTGTCTTGAACGATTCCTTGTTAAGGTAACGGAACGCTAATCTTAGGTTTGCCAGTCGCCCATATGCTGCCGCAGTTATCTGGTTGATGTGTGCCTCCGGAGACGTCCTTGGCGTTATACTCACCCCAAGGTCTTTCTCCTTTGCCGAGGTTTGTAGCCTTTGTCCGCCTAGCCTGTACTCTGTCAGCGGTCTTCTTTGCCCTTCTCCGATCTTCATGACTTTGCATTTGGTGGGATTGAATTCGAGAAGCCAGTTGCTAGACCAGATGTCAAGCTTGTCCAGGTCTGTTTGAAGTCCTGCTTGGTCCTCTTCTGATGTGATTCTCCTCATTAATTTCACATCATCTGTGAACAGAGACACTTCTGAGTCTATTCCGTCCGTCATGTCATTTACATATACCAAGAATAACACTGGTCCTAGGACTGACCCCTGCGGTACACAGATCGTCACAGGCGCCTACTGTGATACCTCATCACAAACCATGACCCGTTGTTGCCTCCCTGTGAGGTATTCCCTGATCCATTCCAGTGCCCTTCCTGTTATACATGATGTGTGTGTGTGTGTGTGTGTGTGTGTGTGTGTGTACTCACCTATTTGTGGTTGCAGGGGTCGAGTCATAGCTCCTGGCCCCGCCGTGTGTGTGTGTACTCACCTAATTGTGGTTGCAGGGGTCGAGACTCAGCTCCTGGCCCCGCCTCTTCGCTGTCCGCTACTGGGTCTCTGCTCTCCCTGCTCCATGAGCTCTATCATACCTCGTCTTAAAACTATGTATGGTTCCTGCCTCCACTATATCTTTCTCTAGACTATTCCACTTCCTGACTACTCTGTGGCTGAAGAAATGCTTCCTAACATCCCTTTGACTCCTCTGAGTCTTCAGCTTCCAGTTGTGTCCCCTTGTTTCTGTGTGTGTGTGTGTGTGTGTGGGTGGGTGGGTGTACTCACCTATTTGTGCTCACCTATTTGTGGTTGCAGGGGTCGAGTCATAGCTCCTGGCCCCGCCTCTTCACTGATTGCTACTAGGTCCTCTCTCTCCCTGCTCCATGAGCTTTATCAAACCTAGTCTTAAAACTATGTATGGTTCCTGCCTCCACTATGTCGCTTTCTAAGCTATTCCACTTCCTGACAACTCTATGACTGAAGAAATACTTCCTAACATCCCTTTGACTCATAGGAGTCTTCAACTTCCAATTATGACCCCTTGTTTCTGTGTCCCCTCTCTGGAACATCTTGTCTCTGTCCACCTTATCTATTCCTCGCAGTATTTTATATGTCGTTATCATGTCTCCCTAACCCTCCTGTCCTCTAGTGTCGTCAGGCGATTTCCCTTAACCTTTCTTGTAGGACAATCCCCTTAGCTCTGGGACTAGTCTTGTTGCAAACCTTTGCACTTTCTCTAATTTCTTGACGTGCTTGACCAGGTGTGGGTTCCAAACCGGTGCTGCATACTCCAGTATGGGCCTGACGTATATGGTATACAGAGTCTTGAATGATTCCTTAGTGAGGTATTGGAACGCTATTCTTAGGTTTGCCAGCCGCCCGTATGCTGCAGCAGTTATCTGATTGATGTGTGCCTCAGGAGATGTGCTCGGTATTATACTCACCCCAAGATCTTTTTCTTTGAGTGAGGCTTGCAGTCTTTGGCCACCTAGACTATACTCTGTCTGCGTGTGTGTGTGTGTGTGTATATATACAGTGGACCCCCGGTTAACGGCCATAATTCGTTCCAGAATGCTGTTCAAGTGCTGTTACAGAACAAATTTATTAACTTAAGGAATAATGTAAATAAGAGTAGTCTTTTTGGACCCCAAACATACACTTACAAAAGCACTTAAAAAATACACTTACATAAATGTTAGTGTTTGGAGCTCAGCCGTTAACCAGGGTCCACTGTATATGTATGTATGTATGTATGTATGTATGTATGTATGTATGTATGTATGTATGTATGTATGTATGTATGTATGTATGTATGTATGTATGTATGTATGTATGTATGTATGTATGTATGTATGTATGTATGTATGTATGTATGTATGTATATATATATATATATATATATATATATATATATATATATATATATATATATATATATATATATATATATATATATATATATATATATATATATATATATATATATATATATATATATATATATATATATATATATATATATATATATATATATATATATATATATATATATATATATATATATATATATATATATATATATATATATATATATATATATATATATATATATATATATATATATATATATATATATATATATATATATATATATATATATATATATATATATATATATATATATATATATATATATATATATATATATATATATATATATATATATATATATATATATATATATATATATATATATATATATATATATATACAGTGGTACTCGACTTACGATATTTTTCATTCCAAAATGCTGTTCAGTGTCATTACAAACAATTTATCTCCTTAAGAAATGTTGTAAATAGACAAGTCCTTTTAGACCATCAAAATTACACTTACAAAAGCATTTAAAAATAAACTTACATAAAAGGGTGAGTTTGGGACCATCGTAAGTCGAGGTACCACTGTATATATATATATATATATATATATATATAATATATATATAATATATATATAATATATATATAATATATATATAATATATATATAATATATATACAGTGGTACCCGACTTACGATGGTCCCCAAACACACCCTTTATGTAAGTTGATTTTTTTATAGCTTTTGTAAGTGTAATTTTGGGGTCTAAAAGGACTAGTCTATTTTACATCATTTCTTATGGAGATAAATTCGTTTGGTAATGGCACTTGAACAGCATTCTGAATGAAAATATCGTAAGTCGGGTACCACTGTATCAGTGGTACCTCGACTTACGATGGTCCCCAAACTCACCCTTTTATGTAAGTTTATTTTTTAAATGCTTTTGTAAGTGTAATTTTGGGGGTCTAAAAGGACTAGTCTATTTTACATCATTCCTTATGGGGATAAATTCGTTTGGTAATGGCACTTGAACAGCATTCTGGAATTAAAAAATATCGTAAGTCGAGGTACCACTGTATATATATACAGTGGACCCCGAGTTTCGTAAAACTTCACTCCTGAAGTCTGCTCAAGTGCCATTACCGAACAATTTTCTCCTTAAGGAAAAATTTCACGTAGGTTAGTCTATTTCAGACCCCCAAAAATACTTTTCCACAAGCACTATAATATTATACTTACATAAATGTACGATTTCCGGGTTTACGAAACTCGGGGTCCACTGTACAGTGGTACCTGACTTACGATGGTCCCCAAAATCGCCCTTTTATGTAAGTTTATTTTTTTAAATGCTTTTGTAAGTACAGTGGTACCTCGAGTTACGATGGTCCCCAAAATCGCCCTTTTATGTAAGTTTATTTTTTTAAATGCTTTTGTAAGTATATTTTTGGGGGTGTAAAAGGACTAGTCTATTTTACATTATTCTTTATGGGGATAAATTCATTTGGTAATGGCACTTGAACAGCATTCTCGAACGAAAAAATATCGTAACTCGAGGTACCACTGTATATTTTTGGGGGTGTAAAAGGACTAGTCTATTTTACATTATTCCTTATGGGGATAAATTCGTTTGGTAATGGCACTTGAACAGCATTCTCGAACGAAAATATCGTAACTCGAGGTACCACTGTATATATACAGTGGACCCCCGAGCTCGTAAAACTTCACTCCTGAAGTCTGCTCAATGCCAGTTACAGCGAATTTATCCCCATAAGGAATAATGTAAAATAGACTAGTCCTTTTACACCCCCAAAATATACTTACAAAGCATTTAAAAAATAAACTTACATAAAGGGCGATTTTGGGGACCATCGTAACTCGAGGTACCACTGTATATATATATATAGTATATATAGTATATATATATATATATATATATATATATATATATATATATATATATATATATATATATATATATATAGTATATATATATATATAATATATATATATATATATATATATATATATATATATATATATATATATATATATATACAGTGGTACTCGATTTACGATATTTTTCATTCCAGAATGCTGTTCAAGTGTCATTACCAAACGATTTATCTCCTTAAGAAATGTTGTAAAATAGACTAGTCCTTTAGACCCCCAAATTACACTTACAAAAGCATTTAAAAATAAACTTACATACAAGGGTGAGTTTGGGGACCATTGTAAGTCGATGTACCACTGTATATATTTAAGTTTATTTTTTAAATGCCTTTGTAAGTGTATTTTGGGTCTAAAAGGACTAGTCTATTTTACATTATTCCTTAAGAGGATAAATTCATTTGGTAATGGCACTTGAACAGCATTCTGGAACAAAAATATTGTTAACCAAGGTACCACTGTATGTGTGTATAAGTATGTGTATATATATATATATATATATATATATATATATATATATATATATATATATATATATATATATATATATATATATATATATATATATATATATATATATATATATATAATATATACAGTGGTACCTCGAGTTACGATGGTCCCCAAAATCGCCCTTTTATGAAAGGTTATTTTTTTAAATGCTTTGTAGGTATATTTTTGGGGGTGTAAAAGGACTAGTCTATTTTACATTATTTCTTAAGGATAAATTCGTTTGGTAATGGCACTTGAACAGCATTCTCGAACGAAAAATATAGAAACTCGAGGTACCACTGTACAGTGGACCCTCGTATTCGAATACTCAGAAACTCACCTTTATGTAAGTATATTTTGTAAGTGCTTTGAAGTGTATTTTTGGGGTCTGATATGGACTAATCTATTACATAATTCCTTATGGGATAAATTGTTGGTCAATTCGGATAAGAATGTGATGCAGGTACTTGGGTGATATATATATATAAATATATTATATATATATATATATATATATATATATATATATATCATCTCCGTAGTCACATGTATATATAATATATATATATATATATATATATATATATATATATATATATATATATATATATATACAGTGGACCTCGGTTAACAAATACCCCGAAATCGTGCAATTATGTAAGTATAATTTTGTAAGTTCTTGTGGAAGTGTATTTTTGGGGGTCTGAAATAGACTAACCTACGTGAAATGTTTCCTTAAGGGAGTAAATTCGTTCGATAATGGCACTTGAGTAGACTTCAGGAGTGAAGTTTTTACGAAACTCGGGGGTCCACTGTATATATATATATATATATATATATTTTTTTTTTTTTTTCAACAAGTCGGCCGTCTCCCACCGAGGCAGGGTGACCCAAAAAGAAAATCCCCAAAAAGAAAAACTTTCATCATCATTCAACACTTTCACCACACTCATACATAATCACTGTCTTTGCAGAGGAGCTTCAGATCGACAGCTGAGAAAAGTCCCTCCCAGCTGTCACTATCTCAGACCCCTCCTTTAAAGTGCAGGCATTGTACTTCCCATTTCCAGGACTCAAGTCCAACTAAATCAATTAACTGGTTTCCCTGAATCCCTTCACACAATGTTACCCTGCTCACACTCCAACAGATCGTCATGTCCCAAAAACCATTCGTCTCCATTCACTCCTATCTAACACGCTCACACATGCTTGCGGGAAAGTCCAAGCCCCTCGCCCACAAAACCTCCTTTACCCCTTCCCTCCAACCTTTTCTAGGACGACCCCTACCCCGCCTCCTTCCCATACAGATTTATACGCTCTCCAAGTCATTCTACTTTGATCCATTCTCTCTAAATGACCAAACCACCTCAACAACCCTCTTCAGCCCTCTGACAAATACTTTTAGTAACTCCACACTTCTCCTAATTTCCACTTTCCCGAATTTTCTGCATAATATTTACACCACACATTGCCCTTAGACAGGACATCTCCACTGCCTTCAGCCTCCTCCTCGCTGCAGCATTTGCAACCCATGCTTCACACCCATATAAGAGTGTTGGTACCACTATACTTTCGTACATTCCCTTCTTTGCCTCCATGGATAACGTTTTTGTCTCCACAGATACCTCAATGCACCACTCACCTTTTTTCCTTCATCAATTCTATGGTTAACCTCATCCTTCATAAATCCATCCGCTGACACATCAACTCCCAAATATCTTGAAAACATTTACTTCTTCCATAATCCCTCTCTCCAATGTGATATCCAATTTTTCTTTATTTAAATCGTTTGATACCCTCATCACCTTACTCTTATCTATGTTCACTTTCAACTTTCTACCTTTACACACTCTCCCAAACTCGTCCA
>WNWK01014344.1:17500-35000 GCA_009830355.1 Cherax destructor | reverse complement strand
AGCCTTACCCCAATGGCACCCATAAATGGGCAACCATGGTGAAGACAAAAACTCTTATAAAACACTTAACACTTCCATGAAGAAGGCATACAATGTTTGGTGGCTCTACACCCTCATTACAACCAATCTTGATAATGCTTCTTAAAACAATGAAACTTAAATTTACATTATTAACCTCAAATATAATGGTAAATTTAAAGCTTATAAAGATTCTTTGATAAAAATTAGAATTTTTTTTTCCAGGTTGAGTCAGCATCCCATACAGTGGGATCGATGAAGTAACTACTCACCTTAATTACTTCTCTTATTAAACTAGATATTCAACTAATTCAACTAAAAAGTCACTAATTTCAGTAATTATTATTATAATGTGCGTGAGATAAACATGCAGTAACTTATACAGTACTATACATGTGTAGTGTTATTCAGGCAGAACTTGCAATCTTGGCTAAAACAGCATAAACTATTTTGCCAAACAACAGTGTAACTTTATTGTTACAGAATAACATTGCAAAAATCTGTCTGACCCTCAAGAAATTAATATATTTCATGAATGTTAAATAATACTAACCAAATTTAGGCTGTCCTAAGATAGATTCAGTAGGTTTAAGCTTAAATTATATTACATCAATTTTACCAGGTTATTTTTGGCATTAAAATAAAAATTAGTATGCTGTATGTTAATTCACAAAGAAATATATCTAACAATACATAAGGAGGAAATTTTCAGAAAAATATTTTTAAGGTAGTTTGCCAATGTCTGATTGGCTACCTAAAACACTTGACATATATACAAAGTATATGAAGTGTATATAATGATCTCAAGAATAAAAACTACTTTGTGTTCAGATTCTATGTTCCAGGAATAACAAGCCATCTGTTAAACCTCTATATCTCCAGTAACAATACTCACAAATAACTTTTCCCAGTTTTGTCCTTTGTTTACATTAATTACGTGCAGGCGCACTGGTACTCCCTCTAGCCTTTGTCTCAGACAATTCTCAAGACTACATCACCATTCAGAACAGCCTGGCAAGGAAGAGCTCATGAAATCTTCCACATAAAGCAGTTTTCATTCTTCAAAATGCTATATCCTGTATTTGGGTTCCATGGACCATACTAGGAATCATACTATCACTACCCTATTTCTTGGCAGCAGCAGGAGCTGAGGACCACAAGGAAAATACCCTAGACAGGAAATGCTGAACTTTTGACATAGGCGATTCATAAAACTAAATTACTATACGTACACTATTTATGTGTGTGGTTATGAGCCAAGAAATTCTTATACAGGCCCTGGCCAAAGCCTTGCAACTCACGTTAATTATTATTACATTCACTGAGAGTGCTAAACCCATAGGGGTCATACAGTGCCTGGAGGAATGGGAAGCATTCAAGTTCATCCAAGGAATGGGAATACAGGTCCTATTCCTGAGCTCAGGAGCCCCTCACTAGCATCAAGGAAGCTCCCTTGAAGGGCATCCTAGGGCGAGGGATGTTACTTAATTAAGCTCATCTCTGTTAACTAGAAAAATCCTGACCACTGTACATACATAAAGAATGAATATTACGTCAAAAGCAACCTTTAATAATAAAGTGCGTGAACCAGCAATGCATAATTCCGAGGAGAACTACTAATGTTAGAGTTCAGAAAACCACTTAATTTAGATTTGACATCTCCAAACAGTTGTCTGGGTATATTACTCTCTATGTTTATACTGCTATGTGTCATAACATACCTATGATTAAAAAAGTTAGGATGGTTACTACATTGGACCAGCAGCTCACTCTTGGTCAAGCCAGGTTGAATACCCTGCCCTGCACATGGTGGAGGGGAAGTAACCATCACTGTTCCCTAATATAAACATAATAGAAAGTATGTAATGTAATAAAATTAGAAGTGGAACTGACCTCAGTGTAGCATATTGATGACACAGGTAGGTGACGTTTGAAAACTGACTGATCATGTTACAGTACTGCAGCGCTGAGAGAAGGTCGAAGCACGTGCAATCTTCATGCTGTCCAAAATGAAAGCCACAGAAACAAATGCCAGTGTCATAGGTCCTCACTCTGGGAGTAGGAAGACTTTGGCTGGTGAAAGCAGATATACTGTAATGAAACATTCTACTGTGGTGGACAAGCTGAGAGCTGATGCTGACTTCAAAACCTGAATTAATGTAGACACCAGACTGGAGAGACAAGGTAATCCTACAAGGTAATGACAGAGAAGAATACTTAATTGGTAGGCAGGTCCACAATCAGAAAATATTTTATACGCTGGGAATTTTAGACACATTTTCTCTCGAGAAGGAAATCCAACCTTGAGGTGAGGGGTGACCTTCAGTTCCATGGAAATGAATAACAACAGATCTGGCAAACAGTGAAAAGATGTTTGGATAGACACCCTAAAGTGTGCCTATCCAAACATCCAAATCAACAGCCAGAAGGAATGCTGTCTTCTGTGTGGAGTACATATGGCATTCCAAGGGAATACTAAGAGGGTTTGTAGTAATATATGTTAATACCACATAAATTATCATTAGCAGCATCATGGGAAAACACTAAACTCATAGGGAAGGGGTGTCATATAATGCCATGGAAATGAGATGCAATCAGGTTTTGATCCAAGGAAAGGAGGTTAGCTCTAATTCCCTAGATCGAGCGTCTTTAACCAATAATAAGGAATTCCCCTAAAGGTACCAAATGCAAAGACCAGTCAGGAATCCCTTTATGAGATCTGGGACTTTTAAGAAACATTGTCTCAAAGGCATTTTTAATAGATGGGAAGGAAAGGAGTCCTGTATGGAAACTTCCCAGGTGACATAAAGGTTCCTCCAGAGCACACTTATAAATCCAAAATGCATGCACTGCCTGGCTTTCATTGAACAGGTATATAACAAATGTGAATCCAAAATGTAACTGACAAGTCTTCAAGTTGGGGTAAAAGACATTTAGGCAGTGTGTGAGCCACTAAAATATCACCAATGCTATCAACATTTAGGTAGTTTAAGTCCTCACTCTAGATGCAATTATGCACACACAACATGGTACACTGAGTGAACACTGCTGATGTGCCAAGTAAGAGGCATGCAGACCACCATCCTCCAGAATGAAATTGCAAACTTGACTGCAACAAATAATAAGAGGTCCACAATGAACACTGACCAGTGGCTGAATGATGGTGGTGTTTTGAATAGCATCTGGGGTAGATGGCAGAGGAGAACAAGTGTGCATGTGTACAGATAAAAACAAATTACAAAACTGGGTGGAAAAGTGATCTGAGAGCCTGTTACTAGTATTATAATTGTTAAACAAACAGGCAGCTATTCCTATTGCGATTCATGGAATCCAAACGCTGAAATATAGTACTGTATATTATATACACAGTAGTATACAGATTTAGCATAGTCTTGGTATATACAGCAATTATTACTGCATTTTCAAGTGTATCACATTGCTATTTACACCAAATATTTCAGGACATTTGACTACACAATAAATATCTATGTTGAGCTTTTTAGAATGTTGGTGAAACAAAGTAAACTGCTCTAAAAAAAATTATTTACCAAATTTTTTTTTATGCAATAAGACATTTTTATGAATTACCATTGCATGAAAATTTTTAATTTTGTACCACAACTAACTTAGTAACCCAGTAAATCCTGCTAAAATTCATGTAACATAACTTACCTTAATCCTAATAAATATATCTTAAGTCAGCCTAAATTTAATTCATATTGCAGCATTTAACATCAATAAAATGTACTATAGCAGTTTTCTGTTGTTCAGACTGATTTCTATGGAGTTATTAATTTGGCAAACGATCATTGCTTTACAGGTGAAAATCAAAGGCTCTGCTGGAAGAGCATGACATCTAAAGTCTTTTAATATACTATATAGAAACCTTTGTAGATCTTCTCTGATGACAATTCCAAATGTGAAAGTAGAATAAAAGTTTCAAGAGGAATTACTGATCTAACCTGCAAGACTGAACTGTACAAGACCAGATACTGCTGGTGAGGGAGGGAGAGGTGGTGAGGGAGGGCAAAGTGGTGAAAAGAGTTAGAGGTGGTAAGAGAGGGCATAGAGAGAGGTGATGAGGGAGGGAGGAAGAGGTGGTTAGTGAAGGAAAGGGAGAGAGAAAGAAAGAGGAAGGGAGGAAGAGATGATGATTGAGGGAGAAGAGGCAAATTTATAATTAGTATGGCCTTTTATAATAATAATAGAAGTTCTAGGGTTAATATTATGAGTTATAACTGCATGGGAACATAAACAAAATATGATGAAAGAGACGCAGACTGCTGATCTTTCATGTAGTCTCGTGCTGACTTTTTTGAATGATCAAATTTGTTTTCTCTAACTTCGGTACAATTTAGTGTATAGTATACAATTAACTATGCATTGTTGAATATTACTATGAGGTCCAGGGATTAGAATTATTATTCAAATTTGTGTTGGAACATAAAAAATAACGTCTAAAAATAAGCATGTTGACAAAACACCTCCTTCACGCTGTGTCAACACACTTAACTCTACTGGTTGTGACTTAAAGTATGTTCTCACAGTTTTCACACTTATAATAATCAAGACTAAAGTTTGTCACACTTACCCAAGATGTGCCTTAAAAAGGCTTAACTCTTTCTTGACTGATTTTATTATGACTTTGGTGACTTTTAACCTAGGGAATGAATCTCCAACAATACAAACATGTCATTATTTCCCACATTCTAATTTTGGCATCAAATTTAAAAAACAAAAAAAAACAAATGATCACTCAGAACTGAATGTTGAATTTCTGATTGTCTACTGTACATATATATTATGTTCCTGGAGACAGAAGCAAAATACTGCATTGTAGAGTCAATTTTAGAAGACCTACTGTATAAAATAAATTCTGTGTCTATTAATATTGGTTTCAATTATTAAAATATCTAGGCACTGTTTTAACAAGCATTAGTATGGATAGGTCCGAGACTCTTACTCACAAGACAAACACACAATCTTAATACATCCAAGCAACTTATCATGTTTTAACTACAGCTATAGGGATTTTGGATTAATTTTTTAATACGTACCTTACTGTTTAACAATACACTTTTTAATGGTACCATATTGTAATTATTTTCTGAAACACATTTGTTTCTTTACTGATTTTCATGTATGTCTACATAATAAAGAAAGCTTATTAAATATGTTAAACAAAATACATTTTTTATATATATGCATCTAGTGAGACTTGATAAGTTGCCGAGATCCATTTAAGACAATACACAAAATCCAGGATTACAACCTCACCTTCCGACCTGTTATTTACAGCACAAACAAGTTTAAAATACAGGTTGAGACCTGGGATTTGTGGGCATGGACTCTAGTAGTGAGCAGACACAACCTTGGGTCTCCTGTACCAGCCAGGCCCCCCAGCCTACACAGCACGCCCGGGAGGGTGGTGGTGGAGGAAAGTCCCGTTAGGACATCTCTGCACTCACCAGGCATCCTCCAGTATTACAAAACTCACAAGACACCTTATATGAAAGACCTGGTCCTACTGAAATCTTCAAACTCCTCTCTCTTACATGTGTGCTCATACTTATCATTAATATATACATTTAAACAAATTCAAGTTATTCTAAGACACAATCTGATGATTATCCCAATTATTTTCATTTAAAAATACACAGTATTAAAGCTCAATCACTTTATCACAAACCATAAATATTAAAATAGAGAATATCACCAATTGACCATCATAAATAGTAAAATATAGATTATCACTGATTTCAACCCCCTCTTCACTACTATAATAATAATCCATTCCACAGCCATTAAGGAAACTTTCCATGCCTTAGTCTATAACTGCAATTTGGGTATTATCCCTCTTCTATATATGAAAAGTATTCAGTTGTAACCCTAACTTTTAAACCAGTTCGGGCAACAAGATATCCATCCTCCTCCACCATATTGCTCTGGACGTGGCAATTTGCATCTTCACTAAGAATCTAAGTGCAATCCTCCAGTACCAATATAAGTTATGTACACAAAATGTTGCAAAAGATGCTTTAAATTATATAAGAATCAATGCAGCTGATGACAAGCTCTTGGTTATTGTTTTGCATGTCTCAACTTCCATTATCTGGTGCCTTAGTGACCAACCCCAAGTTATATTTTAGTATGATTGCACTTAGATTCTAATTTATGTAAATTATCATTTATACCTAGGAACCTTGCGCAAAATACTCTACAGTATCAAAAATATAAAGAGCTCTGCATAACCGTTACAACAGCACACTTCAATACATCACAGAAACGGAGACACAGCCTTCACGAAAGTAGAGAGTATAAAGGTGGCTGCCTCCCACTGGTCCATGGATGCTGCACTGTGACAATGGCTCCCCTGCATAGTGGACCACAATTCCACTTTTCTACATAATGGCTCCATATCTGAATCATCTCTGACACACTTGTAATCAATACTAACAACAGGCGACTTTGTTCCATGCTACACTAGATGAATATTAAATACCTTGTCCTATCCATGATGATTTTAAGGCTAGCTCCACTATATAGCAGCAAGCTACATGATGTGGAGCTTCATGCCTGAGCATGATAACAGTACCTTATGAATATAAATGGAACTGGCACAAGGCTTTAGTGTCTTGTTGGTCAGGGCACATTCTCTAAATAGTGGCAAAAGGTGCAAAACTCTTTACAATACAACAGCACAAGGCACAGCTCTCTATACATTAGCTCTTTAGTCAGATCTCTAAATATTGGCATAACCTACAGTGATAGACGGTGGAGCTTTCTATGGTGGCACAAGGCACGATTCTCTGTACAGTAGCAAAAGGCCCAAACTAGTGGTGCATCAAAGATTGCTCTCCTGTGCTATGGCGCAAGACAAAGTTGTCCCATGTGATGAACCACAGCCCAGCCTAGATAGTATACAATGTGTTGTGAGCAACCAGAAAACATCAGTGCAAGCTTATAATTACTGTATGGATGTTCAAAATGACAGCTAGAACATCAGTTTGTGCCATGTTTAGAAATACTGACTGGAACAACAAGGAACAAGGAATGATGTATATTTAACAATGGGTGCATTAACATGTTAGTGCTATGGGTGTATTTATGTCATGCAGCTTGAATCACATAAGCAAACATATGCCTGACCATTTGAGGAGAGCAAGAGCAACGACAGAGAACTTCAAAATTATCATATATATCTGAGATATTAATACTTTTACCCTGTTGATTAAATATTGATAAAAATTGTAATGCAAGTGAAGTAAAAAGCAATATTAATTTAATGAGTTGGCTGACAAAAAATTATATTCAAAGCCACACTAAAAGACACTATTGCCATTTGTCTTTTATGTGACACATGTAGTGACTAGCCATTTTTTTTTGGATAAAATGAGACACCAGGGCAGCAGGAGTGCATTATGCCAGTTGTAAATGGACGCAAGCAGGGGATACCTTTTGTGCTGCCTCCGTGGACCACCGAGTTCAAGGCGCGACTCAGGCAGTCATGTGTAGGACACATTGATTACTGATTCAGAATCTTCAAATAAGTTCATTAAGAGGATTTTTCCATCACATCCATACAATATTCATATTATTTCTATCACAGCCAATATATGCTATTTTGGGTATTTGTTTGACATAAATAAACCCAATATATTAAATTTTTTTATCCATACACCTTAATTAGTCACTCATATCACGATACAATCACAGGTTTACAGACTGCTGGAATGAAAAATCCGAAGCAGATTTCAATGCCTCCATCTCCACCAGCAGATGTCGTCATAACCTCAGGACTGTCATTATGGACCTCTTGTTAAGTCAGTGAGTTAGGGAAGCATGTGCATCCATATTTCTAGGCTGCCTACTTACAGGGTAGCTGCAGGTGCGAGCTGAACACACAACTGGAGAGACTATTGTGGTAACGACTACATGCCGTGTCGAACAGGCACCAGACAGGGACACGGCTCCCGTTTGGTAACAGCGGGACTCCGAAGGAGGTTAAAGCTATCAAGAATGAGATACGGTGGCCGTCTAGGCCCACTTCGGCACACTATAAAGATGTTATTGGCTGGCTACAACAGCTGTCACTGGATACCATGGATAATATATATCCAACAGGTTTCCCACAGTGGGCGGTGCAGGTGTGGTCGTTGTAAGGGCATTTATTCACACCAACCAGCACCAGAGGCAGGGCACAGGACGGCCGGGCGAGGTGCACCCTCCTGGATGAGGGAGTTATGGGGCCGAGTACCACCGGAGTGACTGGTGTGGGGCAGACTAGCGAGCAGCACGACCACCTACTAAGTGCTTAGTCGGCCTTAGTTACTAAGTGATGCAACTCTGAGAGCAGAGCTCTATTAACCAGTGCCAAGGGGTTGTCCTGGGCAGGCCACTCAGGACGTGGGCCACTGAGTGAGGACGGGCTTCCTACTATGGTCGGAGCCAGAGACTGTGGTATCATAGTGCCCATACCCATACCTGGGTAAGCAGCTCCACCCCCAACATCCTCATCCTCGTGGTGTCTACGGGAAATAGCCTGGGAGTGAGGAGGTCCATGTGGTGGCGAAGGTGGGAATCTCGAGGCAGAAGTGTGGGCTGGGGCATTTCTAAAGTTCCTCGGGGATCGTGGGACTGAGGAGGTTGCTGGTGCCGAGGATCTTGGAGGATGCGTGATAGTAAGGAGGCAGAGTGAGGGGGAGGTGGTGGTGGTTCACTCAAACCTCCATGGTAGATGCGCTGGTGATCCTTAAGGGCATATTTGTTTTTGAACATCTTAGCACAAAGCGAGCAGCGGACGGCGGGGTTGTTAAAGTGGACACGTTCCATGTGCTTCCACAGATTACGGCGACATGAGATGAGTTTGCCACACAACTGACATGAATGTGGTAGTGAGCTAGGAGGCAAAGGTGGAGATGATCCCAACCTCTCCCCTCCTTGTACCTCTCCCCGAACGTCTGCACGAGGGTCAAGTCGTTGGTCCCCTCTCATTTCACCACGAAGGTCCAGGGGTGGCTCATGACGCAGGTCTGTTCGGGGTTCTGGATGTGGATCATACCGCATATCATGACGCAAGTCATCACCACAAAGAAAGGGTCGGTCAGCCTCTTCTGGACCACCACTACCTGAAAAGTGGAAAAGAGTTACTGTACAAACACAAGCATATATTTTATATATCAATTTTACTTTTGTGACTCTGATACTGTAGAGTATATGTGAAGACCCCACACTCCTCCTCATGATGTCAAGTTACACTCCCTAATACTGTACAATACCTTGATCACTCACCCACATAATTTGATAATAAGAGCATATGTGTTCGTAAGTAGCTGGGCCACAGTGTCTCCATGCATTTTTTTACCACGGTATGACTCAAGTTAGGCGAGACTATCAGGCAGCTTAGCATTACTAGCAGTAGTTTGTATCTGAGCTAGCAAGGTGTTCTCACATACAACATATATAACAGATGGAATAGTTAAGCTGGCTCTTTCTCATGTATACTGTATAATGTATGTGAAAACAAATACAGTGGACCCTCGGTTAACGAATACCCCGGAAATCGTATAATTATGTAAGTATAATATTTTAAGTGCATGTGGAAGTGTATTTTTGGGGGTCTGAAATAGACTAACCTACGTGACATTATTTCTTAAGGACGTAAATTCGTTTAGTAATGGCACTTGAGCAGGCTTCTGGGATGAAGTTTTTTCGTTAACTGAGGGTCCACTGTACAAATACAGTACTACAGTTTTTTACACAACCAGTGTGTTTTCTTGGGATTTTACAGAGAATACTGTATCTCATATCATACTGCCAGTGTGGTCACAATAGACTGGGTCCTGTACTGAATAAAAAAATCAAGAATAATAGTTATTCCAGTAAGATAAAAGACAGAGAAGGGGAATGCTGTACATAGAAAAAAGCTGTAGAAAGGCCTACCAATGCAACAAAAATTATTATGGTTAATAGATACAATGTAAAAACTTGCCAGCTGATGAAGGGGGAAAACTAGTAAAGAGTTAAAGCAAAAGAATGAAAATAAAAGGACATGACAAGACTGACTGACAAAGTTGCAAAAAAAAGTGAATACATAAGGATGTTGCAGCACCACAGACTTGAGTCAGCAACCAATCAACTCTAAGGATATGTTATTTACTGTAGTGGGTAGAGAGCATAATTTTCAGCTTTTGGGAATGGTCAATCATTAACAGAGAGTGAAACATTATACCAGGCATACCTCATCATGGCTATGAGAAAAGTTAGGTTTTCAAAGATTTAGGAAAGCTAGAAGAAACCCCCCATAAAGTAGTCTGGCCTTCCCCTCCCCGGCATGCTAACACTGGAGCAAGGAGACGAGAGGAGCCCAGTGAGAGGAAACACAGGTTACATCTCTGGTACAGAAAACATGATGATAGAAGTATTAACAAAAATGGATAAATTCAAGGTAATAAGTATGAGAGGAGAAAGCAAACCAGTAGTACTGTATCAGGCAACTGTTTCTGCAGGATACAGAGAAAGACATTACACCAAACCTATTTCTGGAGAGTCACATATACAGGATAATGTTAGTAGTATACGTAACAATAGTGAAAACAGGAATAATGTTAGAAATCTTCTAAGGAGCTAATTTACGAGAATATGCATCACCTACATTTGATGGTGATAATATTTATTTCTTTGAGCCATACAAATGATGTGGATAAATGTATTAGTATACCAAACAGTAAGCACAAAAGAAAGCCACTAATTTTGCAATGCATTTTGGGCAACTAATATAAAAACAGCAGCAGCAAAATAATCCATACCTCTTCAAATACAGAAGAAATTTTAAAATGAGGACTTGAGTATAGTTACTGCATTATTACATTTATGGAGAAGCGTTAAACCCACAGGAGTCATACAGCGCCTCAGGGAATGGGAGACAAATAGATATAATCCAAGGAAGGGAGGATAGGTTCAATTTCTTAGATCAAGAGCCCTCAACAATATCAAGGACACTACCTCAAGGAAACTACCTCAAGAAAACTACCTCAAGGAAACTACCTCAAGGACATTACCTCAAGAAAACTACCTCAAGAAAACTATCTCAAGGAAACTACCTCAAGAAAACTACCTCAAGAAAACTACCTCAAGGAAACTACCTCAAGAAAACTACCTCAAGAAAACTACCTCAAGAAAACTACAAGAAAACTACCTCAAGGACACTACCTCAAGGAAACTACCTCAAGAAAACTACCTCAAGAAAACTACCTCAAGGAAACTATCTCAAGGAAACTACAAGAAAACTACCTCAAGGACACTACCTCAAGGACACTACCTCAAGGACACTACCTCAAGGACACTACCTCAAGGTCCGGTGGTCTGGTGGCTAGAGCTCTCGCTTCACACACACAGGGCCCGGGTTCGATTCCCGGCGGGTGGAAACATTTTGACGTGTTTCCTTACACTTGTTGTCATGTTCACCTAGCAGCAAATAGGTACCTGGGGTGTTAGTCGACTGGAAATAAGACAGACAGTCCTCGATGACGCAATGACTTTCTTGGGTTATCCTGGGTGGCTAACCTTCCGGGGTTAAAAATCCGAAGAAATCTTATCTTATCTTACCTCAAGGAAACTACCTCAAAGAAACTACCTCAAGGAAACTACCTCAAGGACACTACCTCAAGGAAACTACCTCAAGGAAACTACCTCAAGAAAACTACTTCAAGAAAACTACCTCAAGGAAACTACCTCAGGAACAAGCTTGAAAAGTTGAACCTTATAACACTGAAGACCTGAAGAGTCAGAGGAAACATAACAATATTGAAAATACTTTGAGATTTAGCCATTACCACAATGAACTGAAGACCTGAAGAGTCAGAGGAAACATAACAACAACATTGAAAATACTTTGAGATCTAGCCATTACCACAATGACCTCACACAGAGAAGGTATAAACTGGCAATCAATTCCCCTATAAATTTTAGAGCATATCGAGTCTGACATTACAATGTGTACTCGTGCCACATATAACATTATGCATGTTAACGTTGAAGTGTTTGTAAGCAGGAATGAATTGAAATCATATCTTACTGGTCTGTCTTTGAAGTCAAATAAAATTCAACCCCCATGCAATTACTGAATATTGCAGGGTCATAATTTTATGATCTATTCATTAGTGTATGAATAGATCATAAGATACAGTGATTACTGGACTGTATTTTAAAATTTATTAGGTAACTAGTGTACATGGATGCTCATTAACATGTTAATGATTCTCTCACAAATCTTAAACTATTACCTGTTTATGTATGTTGCTTAGTCAGTGTAGTAAATGTGCAAATATTCCTGTCGGTATTCAAACACTACATATTTGTAGCAGTAGTGATATACAATAATGACAAGTTAATAAATAAGCCATGTGCACATGTGTCTTGTTCATCAACTACACAGTAATGCAGAAATATATTCCAGTACTCTCTGTTCATAGTACTAACCCTGTTTTTTCATATCCTTCATGACCTAGTAGCACAACCTTAAATGTGATTATCATGCCTTCCTTTTTTTTTTCTCCTGCCAACAGCTGATGGCAGTTAGTGTTTTTGCCCTGTCTCTGTAACTCACCTTTTTTAAGTTCTGGGAACCACTTTGAAACATGTGTTTATCCAATTTTTTTTGTTTAGGTGTAAACATGACACTACCACTGTATTCCAATTTTGATCTAAGGCACATTTTGTCATAATCTATATTCTTCATAAGGCCTATTATTGACACAGAATTGAGAGGTATTGGTATGTGGCAATAGTTACCAAAGGGTTTGGGAGCAGCCACAAGACTAAGAATATGCATATCCTATGCCTGCTTGACCTTAATTAAATACACCACTCCACTATACACCACCATCTCTAACCCTAAGGCTTACCTAATAATTGAAATAAGATTTTTCTATACCTCAGGCCACTGAAGTTGGAGCAATAACTGATCTCTATAATGGCTAGAGGAGTATTTGAATGAAAAACACACCTGGATTTCCAGTAGTGACCATTTCAAGTTCACTGAGCAGTCATCCTCCTTTGTCAGCAGTTTGAAGTGAACCCTTGAGCTCCTGTGCTTTATTGTGCACTTATTTGTTCTGGCATGACTGGTTCCCTAAGCTGAGAATGCAGGTGGACTAGAATTCAGGTTCCTCCCATTTTTACCCTTCCCAAAAAACTGGTTTGTACTTAATACACCAACCAACCTAGTAATGGCCACACACTACAAGTGGCCCAAGCTGCTGACTCTGGCCTGAAAGACTTACCCAGCAAATGTTCCTACACAAGTAGAAACTTCAACTACATCTTGCCTTCCATGGGGTCCAACCAATGTTCTTGCTGGCCCAGCCACTGGTGCCTATTCTGCATAATCTGTTTTTCCAGCTGGTCCAACTGTTGAATAGTCTGTTCCACCTGGTCCAATTACTGTATATTTTGTTCCACCTGTTCCTCTAGCTGGTCCAGCTACTGTTTTGAATGGTTCATTTGCTGTTATTCCTTGGACAATGCTAATGATTATAGCTCCAGACCTGCTCTCTCTGTCATTCCCTTACATCAGTTACCTTCTGCTGCAACTGCTGCAGTGACTACAATATCACTAGTCCACTGCTCTGTTATTGTAACTGCTGTATTAGCAGCATTCTCTTGTGGTAACTTATGTCAACAGTCACTGTCTATTATAAAACTGATGTTACTATCACAGCAGGATCTTAGTGATTACCTTGTGTCAGCCTGCTGCTGCTGCTGCTGCTGGTCACAGTCACTCATTTGCCTGAGCATGGCCATCACACTAGCTAAACGTGCCTCCTGCTTCAATATATCATGGCATAATCCTGACATTGTAATCGTACTTTTTATAAAACGGCAATTTAAGGGAGGCTTGGTAAAATGCTGTCATAAAGACAGTCTTTGTTTATGCAGCCGAACCCCCAGCTTCACAAGGGTTAGGTTCCTAGTGTCTCACAAATTGTTACTCAGTAAGGTGTCCTGAGGCTCGGATGGCAACGCACTCTCCTCACACACTGAATGTCTGTGGTTCAATCCCTGGCATGGGTGGAAATACTGAGCATGTTTCCTTACACCTGCTGTCCCTGTTCACCTAGCAGTAAGTAGGTAAATGGATGTTAGTTGACTGGCATGGGTTGCATCCTGGGAGACAAGATTGAAGGACCCCAAGTGGAAATAAGACAGTCCTCAATGATGCACTGACTTTCATGGGTTATCCCGAGTAAACCCTCCAGGTTAAAAAAACGAACAAATCTTATTTAAAAATTCACGAATATCATTAAATTTTGTTCAGGTAATAGATTCTGTTTCAGATCTGGGCTCATTTTGAGTCTGAGTCTAAATATTTTTAAATACTGCTCCAACCTAATTAATATAAACATATATATGAAAGAATTTGAAAAAAAGATATATATGTGTGTGGGGAAAATCATTAAGGACATTTTGAACATAAGCCTATACTAGTTAGTTTTCAACTTAGTGCCCATGCAGTAAGCCAGAAATAAAAAAAAAAAGAACACTGCATCCAGTTTAATACTATTTCCTTGTCTTTACTCTAAGAGAACTACAGTAACTGATAACATATACTCAGGTACAAGAGCTACTGTATTTTTCACTAACCTTTAAGATTTTACATAATTGTATAAATCACCATTTCATAACCATATTATCAAAATGTTGAGATGCATTAGCATATGAAGCTTACATACAGAAGTCTTGTCACTGTTTTGGATTAATGGAAGAGAATATTTCAAGACTGATGTTTATCCTGGTATGGAAAGTATAGCTAATATGACTGTGCTACATTAAACAGTAATAAATCCACCTATATGTAAACTGATGCACTGATAAATGTTAAAGTTAATAATTATAGAGAGAGAGAGAACTATGAAATCTTGGCTACCACCAGAAGACAGCAGGAAACAGGCAGGAGTTTAAGGCACTGTGTATAGGTTTGGACAATTCTGAAAAGAAAAAAAATAACAATTTCCTCAGCCTTTTAATGCAACAGTACAAAAATTGTCTCCACGAATAACCAATGGTTCCTTAAGAAAAGTATCACAATCTCAGATCAATGGAAAAAAAAAATCACACAATAATATCACATTTAGAAGTACGTTTGACGTACCATCTTATTCTACATAATTTACACACTAATATCGACTTTGTTCCCTGTGGTGGGAATATGTTATACCATAAATTTAATAACACAAGACCAGATACAAGTGATCTTACAAATTATATTGTATGGTTACAAGTGATTGTCAACAGGTTGCTAACTACTAGTTAGATAGGCCAAGTACTGGAGTAGGCAGGTCAAATACAGCAGGACCACACCTCAAGACTGAAGGGAAGCCAGTCTCATCACACAAACAGGCTCATATTTTTAGACATGACCAGTCTATCAGCATATAGGCCAGTGAAACTAGAGCAAGCACTAGTGATGACACAAGCCACATGGCTGTGTGTAACTACACAATTGTACAAAACACACTAAATTTAATACAATATCACGTCCATCAAGATACATCATATTAATAAAAGGTTTAATATTACTTTAGTATCCTACTTAGCCATTCACCATATTAAAGATGTCTCTAACTACACAATGTGATCCATATAAATCATATCAGCCTTTTTCAAGGAAATAGAGGTGTTACATTCAAAATCATCCCCAAATTTTTTATCTCTTTATCTCCACACTTTCTATGATCACACAATAGCTCATTTGAATCTTGCTACATAATTTAGTCATATAGTTTAAAAATTATTTGTAAAAAAAAAAAAGGAGCCTTATTTTTCTATTCTGTTGCCTAAACAC
This sequence comes from Cherax destructor, assembly GCA_009830355.1. NCBI lineage: Eukaryota > Metazoa > Arthropoda > Malacostraca > Decapoda > Parastacidae > Cherax > Cherax destructor. The sequence goes on along the minus strand of WNWK01014344.1, from coordinate 19,138 downwards.
ATACCACACAAAATATGTAAATGCACTTGTGCTCCTTAACACTTGTGCCAGTTTCTCAGTTAATTTTCCAATAAACTTATTGATTAATAAAAATATATATCTATATGTATATATATATATATTGTATATGGCAGAAGCTATTCACAGAACTCCTCAATGGTTCATAACTGTAATTATCTGCATAGCATTACATAATTTAATGCTATTATGAAATCTGGAACACCAAGTGTGTATCGATATCATATACCCATTGAAAATTTTTTAAATTAAAGAGTGAAAACTTGTATAAATTGTGAGCACAGGATCCTCAATGTGGCAGACAGAGTCTTGAAGGACCATTTTGTTCTCTTTCGACACTCCAGAAAAGCCAATGTGTAGGATCGTTCCTATTGTGTGGGGTAGGGCAAGGTCACTTTGGTGACTGAGATCATAGCTTCAAAACATATGCATCTATTCCATCGACTGGGTAATTCTGCAACTAACCATTGTCAAATTGTATGCCAAGGAAATGATTTAAAAATAAAGCTAAAAAATGCATATTAAATGCTTTACTGAATGCGTGTGATTCAATTTGTTGTGTCTCATTATTTGTGTCTGTATGAGATTACCCATTTATCATCACCCAAATGTAGCTACAGGAGCTGAGCTACAACTGTGCTGTTTCATTTTTAGTACACCATGAGCTTAGCTCAACATGACTCACGAAATCGTAATGACACGATTGTAAACAAACCACACCACGGGTGGGGTTCGAACCCGCAGTCACAGAGTCTCAAAACTCCAGACCGTCGCATAACCCACTAGGCCAGCTAGCTTCAATAAGATTCATCCAACTAGGTATATTTCTACACCATAGGAAGGTTAGCATAGGCACCACTGTGTCCACAAATGCAATTTGCATTTGTGGACACAGTGGTGCCTATGCTAACCTTCCTATGGTGTAGAAATATACCTAGTTGGATGAATCTTATTGAAGCTAGCTGGCCTAGTGGCTTACACAACGGTCTGGAGTTTTGAGACTCTGTGACCGCGGGTTCGAACCCCACCTGTGGTGTGGTTTTTTAGCTCAACTCTCTCATATGTATGTGTTGTGTGTGTGTGTGTGTGTTTGTGTGTGTGTGTTTGTGTGTGTGTGTGTTTGTGTGTGTGTGTGTGTGTGTGTGTGTGTTGTGTGTGTGTAGTGTGTGTGTAGTGTGTGTGTTGTGTGTGTGTGTGTGTGTGTGTGTGTGTGTGTGTGTGTGTGTGTGTGTGTGTGTGTGTGTGTGTGGTGTTGTTGTGTGTGTGTGTTGTGTTGTGTGTGTGTGTGTGTTGTGTGTGTGTTTTGTGTGTGTGTGTGTACTCACCTAGTTGTGGTTGCAGGGGTCGAGACATAGCTCCTGGCCCCACCTCTTCACTGGCCGCTACTGGGTCACTCTCCCTGCGCCATGAGCTTTATCATACCTCTTCTTAAAGCTATGTATGGAACCTGCCTCCACTACATCGCTTCCCAAGCTATTCCACTTCCCGACCACTCTGTGACTGAAGAAATACTTCCTAACATCCCTGTGATTCATCCGAGTCTTCAACTTTCAACTGTGTCCCCTTGTTGCTGTGTCCCATCTCTGGAACATTCTGTCTCTGTCAACTTTGTCAATTCCT